>PVIY010038735.1:0-23665 GCA_004026745.1 Myrmecophaga tridactyla | reverse complement strand
ATATATCTGGATAATGTTTGTTTTTCCAGTCTGATAATTTGTCATAATTTTTCGTTTAGATTATCTGAATTTAATGCAATTTTTTGTGTTGGATTCATGTATATCTCCTTATTTGTTTATGTTTGTTTCTTCTGTTTATCATTCCATTGTTCACCTTTCTTGCCTTCTTTTGGGTTATTTGAAAATTTTAGCATTGATTTAAATTTATCTTTTGTTATTTTGATGATATCTTTTTGTATTGTCTTCTAGTGATTTCTATAGGGATTGCAAAATACTTAATTTTTATAATCTGCTTGGAATCTATAATTTACTGCTTCAGTTGGAAAACAGACATTTCTACCTTATAGCTTCTTATTTGTGCTATAGTTTGTTTATATACTATAGCTAAATATATTGAGATGTTTTTATTTCTCCTTCATTTCTGAAGGATGTTTTCATTGGATATAGAATTCTGAGCTGACAATTCTTTTGTTTTGACACTTGAATGTTGTTGCACTTTCTCCTGGCCCTCATGGTTTCTTATGAGAAATCTTTTGTTATTTGACTCATTGTTCCCCTATAGGTATTGTGTTGTTTTCTCTGGTTGCTTTCAATATTTTTTCATTATTTGTAGGGTAAAATGGTTTGACTATGATATACCTGGAAGGGAATTATTTCTTTGGGTTTGACCTAGTTCAGGCTAACTTAGCTTCTTGAATTTGCAGAGAACTTTTACTGAACTTGAGAAGTTTTAAGCAACTATTTCTTCAATTTTTTTACCTCCATATTATTTCTTCTCTCCTTCTGTGACTCTGATGAGATGAACGTTACAATTCTTTTATTGTTCCACAACCATTGAGGCTATTCTTGTTTATTTAAAATTTTCTCTATTATTTAGGTTGGATGATTGTTCTTTCTTTTTTGTTTTTTTTTTTTTTTTTTTTACATGGGCAGGCACCAGGAATCGAACCCAGGTACTCAGGCACAGCAGGCAAGCGTTCTTACCTGCTGAGTCACCGTGGCCCACCCTGGATGATTGTTCTTGATTGGATAATTTCTTGATCTTCAAGTTTACTGATTCTCTATCATATCCACACTGCTATTGATCCCATCAATGACATTTTGAGTTATTGAATTTTTTTTTCAAATCTAAAATTTCCATTTGGATCTTTCTACCTTCCACATCTCTGTGAGACTTTCTGTTTTAAAATATATTTCAAGAGCATTCAAGATTGCTTATTCATTTTGTAAAAGCTGCTTTACATTATTTGTCAATTTATTTCAACATCTGTGTTAACTTGTGCTTGGCTTCCATTGCTTGTCTTTTCCCACATGAGATGAGGTTTTCCTTGTTCTTCATATGCCAGCTGATCTTGGATTGTATCCTGGACATTTTGAATATTTTGTTGCAAGAATCTAGGACTTGTTTTAATTGCATGGTGATTGTTAATACTTATGTTTTACCAGGTAATCAGTCTGGTTATGTTCTGACCACAAGTTCCAATTGACATGATGTGGGCTGTGGTTCTAATGTCAGTTCAGTTTTTGATGCTTTTATAGTGCTCTTTCTTTCTTTTCTAGTTATGTACTACTCAGCGCTCAGTTTGGGAACTGAGTGGTGGTTTATCTTTTGATTTCATTTTCAAAGTCTTTGTCATGCTAATTAGAATTGGATCTACACATGTGCAGGTAGAGATGAGACTTGATGTTTATAGACAAATTTATTGGGTTGTTTCTTAGAGCTTTTGCTCTCTGTGATCCTCCCAGAACTTTGCAATTTCTTGGGGCTCCTCTTTTTAGTTGCCAACCTTGAAACTTGACAATAGCTATTCTACTCTCCTGCATGCTTCCATTTTTGAGCCCATATCCAAGACCACATCGTGTGAGGACAGAGAGAAGAAAAGCAGTGGAATTTGGCACCATTCTCTTATATCTACATTTCCACCAGAGAGGAAGCCTACCCTTCTGCAGAATTTTTAATCTTTTGGATTCCACCTGCCATGGGATTACTTTGGGATCAGGACATAAGATAACAGAGGAAAGGGAAAGATTGGGATATTATTGCAATTCGAGCTTTGGGAGTTCCCTTTCTTGTTCCTTGATTTGGGTAGATAGCTTCCTCTAGAGTTTTTTCTCTCTCTACAATACTCACTACTGGGTTTCTGGCTTTAATAAGTTCAAGCAGAGGAGTAAGAGTGTGGAGAGGAAATCATATTTGAAGAAACAGCAGTTGAAAATTATAAAATGCAGCAAAAGGCCTCTGCGGAGTTATGAAGCTGAGTTATCATAGTGAACTAGGATAAACTCAATGAAATCTGATAAGTACCAGAGGAAAAGAAACGGCAAATCTACCACTAATTCAGTCCTACTTCTAATTCTGGGATTATTCCCAGATCTGCCTGCTGCTATTTACTTTTTTAGAGTTCTCAAATATCTTCCCTATGTTTTATGCTCGGATTTTATATATTCAATGGGAGAGACAGGGAGAAGTACGCTTTCTCCACCTTATCTGGTAGCAGAACCCCAACATAATAAGTTGATTACTTTGTAATCACAAATTAATTTTCTTAAAATTACTTAATATCTTTGAATTATTAATACTACTAGATATAAGGAAATTAAAGACATTATATAATTCAATAAACAATTTAAACTTCATTTTAGCAAATTGATATCTGCCCTGGCATTTAACATTGATCAACTAAGTACAGGAACATTTTGGAAAGGAGGCCGATAAAATATACTTTATAGACAGCCCTTTATAACTTGAACAACAGTCTGAAATTGTAATTAGGAAGCATACAGCTATGTCTGAACACCACAGCTTGATAGTGGGCAAGTGTGGAACTTGTTTTTGTGGTAAATCCTGCAAAATGATAAAGGGTGAGTAATGTTTTAGGTCCTTGGAGAATTGTCTCTGTTTGCTCAATGGCTTCATTGTAGAGCTATTCAGTTGGCAATCAAAGATGTTCAATGAAAATAAGTGTTACACAATTATTGCATAAGACACAGGAAAGACACATTATTTGGAGAGAGAGAAAAAAAGGCAGAGGTTAATGAATACATAGTTTAAAACATTGTATTTTAGGAGAAGAAGGATCTACCAATATGCATTTTAGCAGGGCTTCTAGCTAAAAACAACCACAAAGATGAATAGACAACTTGAGTGTTTCTTAAACTTGAGAAGTACAAGAACTGCCTTTTAAGGAAAATACAATTTCTTCATGGATGCCATCTTAGATTATTTCACTGTAATATATTCAAATATATGATCATGTATATAGATGCTATAAGTTTTAACTTTGAAAATTATATATTGAATCCAAATTATCAAATAAAATACAAACAAAACCTCAACACTTATAAGATTAAAATTAATGATATCGATGATAGGTGATATTGTTTTGCTGAAACAAAGAGTAGAATAAAACAAATAACCAGAGACGTAATTAATCAATTTCTGCATTCTTTCTTCAATGATACTGATGTAGAGACTGTTTCTTTGTATTCAAGTGATTATTTCTGTAATCACTTGATTGGGTTGGGAGATTTGACTGGATTGTAAAAATAGAAGCATATAAACCATTCTTATTGTTACGTATCTATTAAGACAGGAGGCCAAGTAAAATTTTTGACAAGTATATGCGATCATTCATACAAATTTGAGCATGGCATTTTGAATAAAATTCATTGCATTTTAAAGTAGTGTTACATTTCCAGATAAATAAAATATGTTCCTCATGGAGATTTTAATTGGAAGAAGCAAGAAATAGTAATGATGGAGGAATTCATCATTGGAATATCTTTAGCTGAAGACATTTTTAGATTTGTTTAATTTTCAACCAAACCATTCTTAAGTAGAATAAACAATTAGAGAATAGCTAATTTAAAACAAATTCAATCCACTAAGGAGGAATCGGTTGATATATTAGTTATGGTACTTTGGGCTATAATTGTGGATATTGTTTTCAACTGGATTAATATTGAAAATGGAATTTATTGGCTCATATATTCAATAAAAGTAGGACAGAACTGAAGATAAATGAAACTTGTAACCTAAAGGGCTTCTCCATACACTTGACATTTCAGCTTCATTCTCCCTTTCCATAGCTAAATACTTATCCTTTGTCAGGCAGCTGGGAGGTGCAAAAAGTACCTTTTTGCCCCCATCTTTATTTGGTAAGAGTTGGAATTACTCAACACTGTTCAAGCAGGAGAGACCAAGAATAATCTAATTTCTGGAGAAGTATCGGCTATAATGGGGAAGTTGTAATTCATTATTTCATTCTATGGCCTGGAGAAAATCCACTTCAAGCCATCTAGTATGTATATATATTTTTAAGCTCATGTCGCTTCATCAACATTCCATTGGCCAATGCAGTAAAACTGAAAGGGAATGCAGCAAAAACAATTCTAATGAGGCTTTTCAGCTTGGGTTTGGTGTTAAAAGCTGCAATGGTGGCCTTGCTATGGTTCAGAGCCTGGATTGCGGCCACTGCACTGAGGTCTTTCTACTTGATAAGACTCCTGCATAAGCAACTAGGCTCCATTTCCTGATACACTTGTCACCGATCTTTAATTAGAAACAGATAAAATAGAAAATAGGTTGAAATATGTAGTTTAGTTTTCTAAATAAATGATGCATAACATTTGGTGAGTATAAAGAAACTACTTTTCATTAGACTTGACAGGAATTTTATCATTTGATTTTAAAAGCAATATATTGAAATACATGTTGAACGGTGCCTTTGATAGTGATTTTACGAAAGATACAGACTCATTTCGTGTCATTTTTTCTTACGAGTAAACAATAAAAGTTCACAGATGTTAAAACTCTTGTTTCTGAAGTTCTCTCTCTAAAGAATGAAAGTAATGGAATTTACCAGAGCTATGAATTTTGATGGTGATATTAGGTCTGGAAACTTTATTTCTGCTAATGTAGATGTTTCAGTTTGTGAAAGCTGCTGAAGTGCAATATGCTAGAATTGGATTAACTATTATAAAGGGGGATTTATTAGGTTACAAATTTACAGTTCTAAAAGGCCCTGGAAATGTCTGAATTTAAGGCATCAACAAGATGATACCTGGACTCTGAAGGAAAGGCTGCTGGCATCTAAACACCTCTGTCAGCTGGGAAGGCATGTGGCTGGCATCTCCTAGTTTTTCACCCCTGGATGTCATTGATTTCAGCTTTCAATTCCAATGGCTTTGTCTCTGAGCTTCTGTGGGTCCTTGCTTGCTCCTCCAGGAATGCCTCCCTGAGCTCTTGTGTCCTACAGGTTTCCTCTCAGCATCTCCAGAGGATTTCTCTCCTTCTGTGCTCATCATTTGGTTTCATCTCTCTGCTCTCTGTATCAATTCTCTTAAAGGATTCCAGTAAACAGATTAAGATCCACCTTGAATGGGTAGGGTCATGTCTCCATGGAAACATTCTGTTCTAGTTTGCAAGCTGCCAGAATGCAACACACCAGAGGCGGATTGGCTTTTAATAAAAGGGGATTTATTTCATTAGTTCTTCAGAGGAAAGCCAGCTAACTTTCATCTGAGGATTTTTCTTACATGGGAAGGCTCAGGGTGATCTCTGCTGGCCTTTTCTCCAGGTCTCTGGGTTCCAACAACTTTCCCTGGGGTGATTCCTTTCTGCATCTCCAAAGGCCTGGGCTGAGCTGCGAGTGCTGAGATGAGGTATGCTGAGCTGCTTGGGCTGTGCTACATTGAGTCTCTCATTTAAACACCGGCCAATTAAATCAAACATCATTCATTGCAGCAGGCACACCTCCTAGCCCACTGCAGATGTAATCAGCAACAGATGAGGGTCACATGCCATTGGCTCATGTCCACGGCAATAGAACTAGGCATCTTCACCTAGCCAAGTTGACACCTGAATCTTATTACCACACATACTAATCAAAATTTCCCACCCAACAATAGGTCTGTCCCCATAAGATTGGATTAAAAGAAAATGGCTTTTCTGGGGTTAATAATTCAAACCAGTACACTTCACTTTCTGGACCCTAGAAAGAAAGACATGTTCTTACCATATACAAAATGCATTCATTTCATCACAATATAATGAGATCACAAAAGCCTTAAACCATTTCAATAACAAGACAAAATATAATACAAAGTAAAAAAACATACACAGTTTTACCTAGTCAGCTTCAGGCATGGTCTGTTCTAAGGCAAAATTTTCCTGTGGTTGTGGTCCTGTGAAACTCAGAAGAAGTTATCTGCTACCAATATGCAAAGGAGGGACAGTCATAGGATAAATATTCCCATTTCCATAAGGAGAAATTGGAAAGAAAATGGTTCACCAGACACAATTCCAAAAGTCGGCAGGGCATGCTCTACTAGATTTCAAAATCAGAGCCACTTAATGGAAATGGTGCTTTATCCTTGGGGCTTGAGGAGGCTGCAGTCACACATTTTCTAAGGGCTTATGCAATGGCTCTGATCTCTGTGAATACTGGGGTAAGGGCTACAACATTGGAGAAGATTGGGGAGACCACCTTGTTCTGTGCTCCAACCTCCTCAAGCATGTGGTCGGCACCTGGACTTTCTGCCATCTCTGGAGCACATGTTCAGCCCCATCAGAACACTGGGGTGCTGGGCAGACTCCCCTCAATCCCCAGGGAATGTGCTCCATCCTCTCTGAGGCATGAGACAGCAACACTCTTCCCAAATAACTAGGTGGAAGGCCCATCCTCTACCTCTGAGGCAAACTCACCCTCTCCACATGCATGGGTGGGTCCTCTTTACTAACCCAAGATTTCTTGGCTTCAGGTCTTAGCTTCCATGCTTCTACCTTTGAAGTCATTTTTCCTTCAATCTGTCCCTTTTATCCAGACTGGCATTGGTTCCATTCATACAGGTCTTGTAAAAAAATCATTGGCTTGGCATGCAACATACAGGGGCCACAACCATCAGACAATAAGTCTTTCCACAAATCCTTTCTGCATAACTCCATTTCCAATCCTGGATTTTTCTGAAATGGCTGACTGACTCCATGTTTGGTTAAATCCTCACATTGGACACTATTCTCTGGGGTCTCACATTTTGGAAGCCCAGAATTTTATAGAACATCAATTTCTGGTTTTTTTGTACCAAGGGTTCAGTTCTCAGTTTATCCCTTTCCTGTTTCATTTTACTATTAACTGCAAGATGAACCCAGGCTGCATTTTCCTCATTTAGTTTGGAAATTTTCTGAGCCAGATATCCCAGCCCATTGCTTTCAAATTCTCCCTTCCATCCAGCACCAGGACTCAATTTTTCCAAATTTTCTGCCACTTTCAGAGAATGGTAACCTTCCTTCCAGTTTTTAATGATGCATTCATCATTTCTGTCTAAGCCTCATTGAAAGAACCTTTAGTGCATATTTCTACCAACAGTCTCTTCAAAACATATATACCATAAGTGGATTAGCTATTATATGGATAATTTTTTTTTAGGTTACAAATTTACAGTTCTAAGGCCATGGAAATGTCTGAATTTAAGGCATCAACTAGATGATACCTGGACCCTGAAGAAAAGTCTGCCGGCAAATGGAGCAACTCTGTCAACTGGGAAGGCATCTGGGATGTCATCTCATGGTCTTTCACTCCTGGGTTGCATTGCTTTCAGGTTCTGATTCCAATGTATTTCTCTCTGAGCTTCTGTGGGTCTTTGCTTGCTCCTCCAGGGACACCTTTCTGAGCTTCTGTCCTGCAGGTGTCTTCTCAGCATCTCTGGGGTGTCTCTCTCCTTCTGTGTTCTTCATTTGGTTTCATCTCTCTGCTCCCTGTATTGGCTCCCTTAAAGCCCTCCAGTAAACAGATGCAGACCCACCTTGAATGGGCAGGGCCACATCTTCATAGAGACACACTAATCAAAATGTCCCATCCATCAATAGGTCTGCTCCCACAAGATTGGATTAAAAGTAAGTGGCTTTTCTGGAGTACATAACAGATTCAAAACAGTACAATTTTATACTAATATCTACTTTTTTAGACATGTATTAAGCATATGCCATTTAGGCTTTGTTATATACACTTGAAATTATCTTGCCAGATAGCCTAATGCTGGTGGTTTAAGAATCTACAGTGTAATATTTTCAGGAATGGATAGAAAACATGCTAATATTTAGGTAGTTAGCAGAAACCCTGAAAATATTTTTTTAAAAAACAAAACAGTTTCAATGACACATGCCACCATCCTAAATCAGAGTCTCAGTGTTGAGCCCTAGAAAAAAAGAAAAAACCTTTTCTTTAGAGCTCTGTGATCATATAAATTTGAAAATCACTGTTTTAGATAAACTTTCTTAAATATTAGTTGCATTTAGAACTTTGTCAAGAACTGGATAGCAAAAAGCACACTAAAAAAAAATTATTGCTTAAGATCCATGGGGGATGCCTGAAGAGGTATTTTGTATATTTAATTAAAGGGGGAATTCATCCATTTTAGATTTGATAGGAAACTTGATACTCCATTATGTAAAAGATTTGAAAAACTTACCTTGTTTTCTTGTTGAAATGTAGAACATCTCATATGCATATCTAATAAAGTCAAATAATAGGTGAAAAAAAAGCATGCTTTGCAAAAAATATATGCCTTCACTTTTATATATCAAATAATAGAGTTACAAATTAAAGAAGAGGAGAGTTCATGCAGTTATGCCTTTAATATTAGAAGCTTTTTGGTCTGCACTTGGGACTCGTGGTCACAAGTGATAAGACTGGGTGGGTGTCAGCTATCTCAGTTTACAGAATTAATCTGCTCTGAGGAGTCCTGCCAGTTTTTAGGTCTTGCTAGTCACATAGATGTCTCAAAGTTATGGATCCAATATTGGTTAAATATTACTTAACAAAGAGTCTTTCTCATTAGGTACAGTTGGTTGCTTGTTTGAGTGGACAGTAACCTTGATTAGGTTTTGCATTTCTATAAATTCTCTGAGATATTCTTGGAAGAATGATTAAGTCAAAGGTCAATTTCTCAGAAATCCATGGGACTAGAGGAATGATCACAAACCAGCTGTTAATTCCTTCCTGTCGGTGTCTTGTGTTTTCCTTTATTTTTTCTTTCAATGGGAATGTATTACTTTAATATTCCTAATATTAACACTGCTAATAATGATGCTGATAAATAATACTTAGTAAATGTTAATTATTCATAGAAAATGCTAAAGAGAGAAAGGATAAAAATAGAGATCGCTTTCTATTGTATTTAAAACAGCACGCTACTGGCAAGTGAAATGATGTAGAAAGTACTATTACAGATCCAAGTATATATGAAGATTAAGAAAGTTAAAGGGGCCATCTCAAATTAATGTAGACTAGTATATTCATTACATGAAAGTGTGATAACTAACTAGCCATTTGAAAACAATGAAGATGTCTCTATAGGTCCTTTATACTAATAGAAATTTCAGGTAGGTTAAACATGTATTTATATGTAATGGAATTGTGAAGTATTAGAAAGGAGTATTTTTTTCTTAATGCCTGTGTACTTAGAGGCGTATCATGGTATAAAGAGAAATGCAGAAGGATAAAGAAAAATACGAAAAATTTAACTATATAAAAATTTAAAATTCTGTATAGCAATGAAGAGAACACAAAGGAAGACAGTATTTAACCTTGATAAAAATGTCTTGCAGACATAAAACTAATATCTCTGCAATTCATAGGTCTTTACAATAAAAAGGGAGAATTCACCAGGAACACATTCAAAAGAAAGAGCTCACAATTTATAGAAGAAATTTAAATCACCATTAAGCATTAACACACAAATTCACTAATAAATAAAATATACTAAATAAATCAAGGAAAGTGTTTACCTATTATATTGACACAAATTAAAAAGATTGATAATGTTCATTTTTGCCAAGGATGTAGGTAAATGAGCATAGTCATTTAACATTTGTTGAGGTGTAATTAAGTATCATTTTTGGAGGGCAATTTGGCAGTTCTTTTTAATCTGAAAATGTTCATAATCAGTATATTTTGTAATAGCAAAAATCGTAGGTAATTGAAATCGATCAAAAAAGGGCTAGTTAAATGAAGTGGTAAACCATTAGATGACATACAATGCAACTGTTATAACTTGAAATGTACTGAGTGTAAAAAAAAAAAGACCAAAGAGAAATTAAATGATAAAAAGTAATTGAAGAACTATATTAAAATGTGACCCTAATTTTAAACAAAATGTCAGAATTATAAAATTAGAGATAGGTAGATACATGCAAATGGATAGATAAATATGTACCAAAATATTAAAAGGTGTAATCTCTCTGGATTATTGCAACTGGAATACTCTCAGTTTTGACTTTTACCATTTCTTTATTGTTTATATATTCACAGCAAGCATGTATTAGTTTTATAATAAAATACTTGCAAGGGGGACAAACAGAAAAAAAGATTAATAGCTTGCTGCCAGCTGGGAGTGCCACAAGGCTCTGTCTTCCGCCTTCTTACTGTTGAAAAATATTATCAATTATTTGAGTGAAGTCATATATGACAAGCTTATCATAATTCAAATTGAAAAAAAAAGTAGGGATAGTTAATAACATAGCTGATTGAATCAAGTTTCAACCTCATCAGAACTAGAATGTTGGGCTGAAACTAACAATAAAAAATTAACAAGCATAAATATGATTTATGTCATTTGAACATAAATAATTGGTAATGTGATCCAGGGCATGGGGATATCTGGTTTGTAGTTTATGTGGAAGAAGACTTAGTTTCCATGAGCTCAGTATGAGCTGAAGATGCAATATACTTCCATTCTTAGGTGACCCAGATCTTAGCAGGAGGTGTTTTTGTGGTACTCTGTGTGGGTCTATCTGTATTATTTTGTTTTGGTGAGTGCTACATTTTAAGAGAAGCATTGCAAATTGGAATGCATAGAAGGGACAGGGATCAGTATGGTGAGTGAGCTGTAAACCCAGCCACAAATAGGAGTTCTTTAAGTTAGAGAAGAGAGGATTAAGGGGAGACAGGATGAGTGTCTTCAAATATTTGACGGTTGTATAATGACAATAATCTCCTTGTTGATTCAGAGAGCAGAAACCAGATGATATATACAGACACTATAGAATGTATTTTTTGTCTTGGATAAGAGGTGTTGAAATAGGTGTTGCTAAGATTTTTTTTTAAACTCCAATCTAGTGTTCTAAAAGAATGATTATAGACTATTTCTAACAGAAGTAGTATAGGTGATTAAACCTGTAAGGGTTTTGAACAATACCTTTTACAGAATTCTAAAACTGCCCATCAGAAAATTATAATTAGACTTCTACCAAATGATGGGTTTGAAAATAATTATTCTAGAACTTTTGGTAATAAATAAAATAGAGTTAGAATACAGTTCAAAGTTACTTTAATTTATATTTGAATATGGGACAGAATCTTTGTATTTCAATAATAAGCTTGGGATGGGTTGGGGGCTCTGTTTATCCTCATATATTGGACAGTTCCTGGGACATAGTAGGTACTCAAAATATGTATTTTTTGAAGGAATGAGAAAGAAGGGACCTCAGTGTCTGCGGCAGGAACAGAGTGGCAGAGGAACGGGATAAATTTGGCAATAAAAGGAGGGCATGTGCTAGAAAGATCAAGGTTAGAAATCCAGGCAGATGCATAGTTTTGGGTAAAGAATTTATAGCAGAGTATGGGAAAAGGCTGTGAATGGTTAGTCTGGAATTGGTTATCCATTAAAAAATAAATTTAATCAGTCTGTGATGGGAAATGTAGGTAGGTCGCAAGGAATAGCCAAAAATGTGATTTAAGATCAAAATCAAAGGTATCTATGTAGTAGGAAAGATAATAGATTTGAACTTTGATGATCTTGGAGCAGATATTTTTTATTCATTCCAGGGGACACTTAAGTTCAGAACTGGGAAATCCAATCCTTGAATGTCCTGAAGTACTAGTAAGGACTAAGCCACAGGGAATCAATGTAAGGCTTTAGAAACTGGAGGTTGGGTTATTAACATTAAGGTGGAATGCCCAACAGTTACAAGATCTTATGTTAAATACTGATCTAGGTCTTCTTATCAAGAGTCTAGTTCTAAAAAAGGTTGTGTGTGTATGTGTGTGTATGCGTGTGTGTGTGTAACAACTGAGTATTCAGGGAGAGGGGTAGTAATTCTAGTTTAGAGTTAGGGGGCTGTAGGGGCACGGAGTTAAGCAGAGTACCACACCATCAATTTAAGGATAAGGACTGTGATAATCAGCGAGATTATCAGTGGTTGGTTAGGAAATAGTGGCTCCTCTGTTATTGTTGTTGCTTTGATACCCAAAATCTTACAGTGTCCATTTTAAGCTTCTTTTTGGTAGTTTTTAGAAATCATACTTCAAGCATAAAAGAGTTTTCCTTTAGCCTTTATCTAATCTAGCTTTTACAGAATACCAGTGACAAATTGATCATTCCAATGATAACTGAGATTATTCTAATTAAACACTGAAAATGTAGATCAATTTAGTTGTCAGGAGAAAATAAGAGAGCGTTTTATATGCTCCCCATGATTCTAATCAAATAATGCCTTAATAAGAAAAAATAAACCTCTGAGAATTTTCCTTGAAGCAATGAAGTTAATGCAGTATGTAGAATCCACATATTTTAAAATATGCTTGAATACTCCCAATAACCAGTGATTTATGGTATATCCTTGTTTGAAGAATGTACTCATGGTGCAGTCATTCCACAGGGACAGAAACTGACCGTTGAAGTAGAAAACAAACAAAAGTGCTAAAAATGGATATAGCACACAGATTGAATATTATGAAGTGTAAAACTTTAGAAACAAAGCTCTCAAATATGCTTCCTAGTTCACACTGTTTATATTACTGTGAACCCTTGATGCTCAAAGTATGATCTGCGGATCTGCAGAATCAGTACCATCTGAGAACTTGTTAAAAATGCAGAATCTTGGGCTTCAATCTAGACCTAATGAAACAGAGACAGCAATTTCACGTGATCACCACTGTTGTAAACCATTTCTGTTATTGTGAGAGCCACCCCTCAGTTTCTATCATCTCAGAGAAGTTGTCTCAGGCTCCCCATTTGCAGTTGGTCATTGTCATTTTGGGAGCTCCTGGTTAGCTAACAGACTTTGACTTGATTGGACTTTTGTGTTCCCAGAGCCCACTAACTGAGCTTTGAATGAATGAATAAATAAGCAATAATTTCCTCATAAATCTACTTTCAACTGTGTCATTGGCACCTTCAGAAAGCTGTAGACTTTTCCTCTAGAAAGTGGTACTGAGCTGATAGCTCACAGTAAGAATGTGGTTAAACAAATGAAGGAGGTCGGAAGTTCATGCTGTACTCTCCATTCAGATTGCCAAATAGGAGTAATTTGTGACACCAAGATTCTTCCTGTTTTTTGACTCCCCACCTATACATATGGCCCTAGTTTTTGTGATCCAAGTTGTTTATTAGAGCTCTGAGGTATCACAGTCATCTTCCATAACACAGGATGAAAGCAAGACATAAGAGGGGCTGGCCACTCCTTTAAAGAATTAGTCCTGGGAGAGCCCAGGAAGCGTTCTTACATCTCATTGGCTAGAACTTACATTGAAATGAAAAATGAGTTCTACCAAATTGATAAAAATCCTACTAATTGTGAGACTTGGGGAAGTTACCTTTTCCCTTTAAAATTCATTTCCATCCTTTCTAAAATAGAATAACAATGTTCATCTTATAGAAATAGTATAAATATTATATATATGTATTGTATTTCTGGTACAATGATGGAAACATAGTGGACTCTTAATAAACGGTAGCACTATTGTTGCTGTTATTATCATTATTATGGATCAGACTATCGAGATGCAGAGATCACCATAACCCATAGCTAACAATGGTTAGACCAGTATTCAATCTATATTGGTCTGACTCTAAAGCTGCTGCTCTTATGAATATTATGAATTATGGCAGGGGCTAGAACCAAGAGCTCTTATTTCCACTTTCAGACCTCTGTGTCCTGAATTGTGGCATCCTTTTGGTCTGAATTTTTGAGATAATTGGAGATAAATTGAAAACAGAAAGCTCTAGTTTCTTAGGTTTGATTTATCCAACTAAACTTGCCTTGCTTTCCACTATTTTTTGTGGAGACTTGGCTGAAATCAACAGCATTAATTGAGTGTGTAATTCTGGAACCATCTAAGAAAGCCAAAATCATTTAAAATTAGTTGAGGTTTCGTAACTAGGTTGAACTTTGCCTTTGTCAGGCAGTTTCCAGCTGACTCACTGCAGCTGCAACAATTGACATCATTTTGTGCCTTTCATGCAAAGACTAATTTGGCAGGCAGTGCTCCCAGTGGAGTGGATTTCAGAGCCTCAATGAATCTCAGGGTAGGAAAGGACTTTAAAGGTCATGAATCCAAAACCTCAATGTAATGATTGAATTGCCTTTACATCAACCCCACCAATTGGATAAATCCAGGGAAAGATAGTAAGGATTTGCACTTAGGCTAAGTTGTAGAAGCCAAAGTACATTTGAATAGTTCTGTCTTCCTTATATTGAACTGAAATTTGAACTTTTAACCTTCTTTCCACCAGTACCAGTTCAATCACTGGTACAAATATAATCTACTTAGAACCTCACAACTCTTCAAATGTTTAAACACCATGATATTGCATATTCCCCTGAGTTTTCTCAATGCTAAATACCTCAGTTTGCTTTAACTTCTTCTCGTTTAACATGACTTTAATTTTCTTTGCAATATTGAATTTAAAATGATTAACTAGCTTCAAATTAGCTTGATTCTTCATATTTTGGCCCAATCTTCTCCCAGAAATGGATAAAATTTTGCCATTTATGGGTTGAAGGATTTGCCTAATCAAACTGTCCTGGTAAAGTTAAAAGGGAGTTGCTTCAAAAATTATGAAGAGTGGTGAGAGGTTAGGAATTGATCAGATTGTTGAGGTTTTGCTGGTTCTCCCTTTAACTAAAGCAATGTGATATATTAAATTTGTAATATAAACAGCTCCAAAGGATTGATGAAGTCATAGTGTTCTTTAAACACAAAGTAGAGGAACTTGGATTACTTATGCTGGTAGTTCAGATTCTATCCACTTTAGTTATTTTATAGTTTCCTTATGTTGGTGCTGAAGGATATCATTATGAAAAAAGCCTGGATGGATAAACTGTTTAGGAAGAAATGATGGCTGTCCCTTGATACAAATATATTTAAAGCAAAGCAAACAAAATAGAATATTTCTGAATCTGACAAAGTTCCAAGTTCTGTATGGGATTAAGACGGCCCAGCCAAAACTTCTATTTCAATTCATTGGTTTTATGCATGTATTAACTTCAGAAATCTTGCAAAAGATTCTTCAAAGGCTCTTGAAGAAAGAACACTGAGCTAAATTCAAACCTGGTAACTTGTCTCTGATATAAATTGCTGTGTGCTACTTGAAAAAAAAATCACTAACTATCTATGCTTATGAAATAGCCTTTTAATTTGCTAAGGCTGCCAGAATGCAATATACCAGAAATGGATTGGCTTTTATAAAGGGGATTTATTAAGTTACAAATTTAATGTTCTAAGGCCATAAAAATGTCCAAACTATGGCATCCAGAAAAGGATAGCTTGACTCAAGAAAGACTAATGAGTCCAGAACACCTCTGTCAGCTGGGAACGCGTGGTTTGCATCTGCTGGTCCTTTGGCTTCTGGTTTCAGACAGCTCCCTGAATCTCCAATGTCTCTGTCTGTGTTGCCTCTGAACTCTTTTCCTCTCCATGAGCTCTCTTAAAGACTCCAGTAAACTAATTAAGACCCACCTTGAATAGACAGAGTCACACCTCCTCTAAGCAAAAAGTCACCCCACAATTGGTTGAGTCACATCTCCATGGAAACATCCTAATCAAAGATTTCACCCTACAATACTGAATCAGGATTGGAAGAACAAGGCTTTTCTGTGGTACATAATTTCAAACCAGCACAGATAGGTAAAAAGAACCCTTCATTCTTCACAAATATGTTAAGAGGAGAAATGGTATACTTTCATTGTCAAGTCACTTTTATGGGGTGATTTCCATATTTTTAAACAGTATTTGCGGAACTGAAAATTCACTGGGAAAAAAGTTTACAAAGTCTGTGCCTTCATAGGGCTTATACTTTCTACAATAAAACTATGAATCGAGCAGATTTAGGAGCACTGCAAATGCAGGGCACTTGAAAATAACTGTGCATTCTTGATTTTTTTTCTCTTGTCTTGATATAATCTCCTTCTGGATTCACATTAAAAATTAAGAATATATAATATAGCTCAATAAAATTGCATTAAAAATAGGTAAAACAACTCCTGCAAGTCTCCTGTATATTTACTCCACATTCAAAAATCATATATAGCTTTTTTCCTACATAAAGGAGAAAATCAACTTATTTTAAAGTATAAATTTTACCCTACACAAAATTATTTTGCCTTGTTTTGCAGGCATTTTCTATGTTTAATTGCCACTAATTACTGGAATGTAATATCTTTCTCATATCCATTCCAGAAGATATGCTAACATGCTTCAAATATATCACATTTAAAGAGCTATGAGGCAATATTGATTATTAAGTCTTGTTGATTTGGAGGTTCAATATTGTCAATGTTGACCCATTCTTACTTAAAATCTTGAAATGATTCTTATTAAAGAAAAAGCCAATAATAAGGTGTTGCCACTTTTCTCAGTTGTGAACTAGCAAGTTTAAAATATGATTTGTAACATGGATTTTTCATGCTTCTTTTGTAGCAATAACATTTTGTGTTTGGGAACAGGAACTTAATTTTCATTCTTATTGAGTCATTTTTATATATTTATAAATTTGAGAGTTTTGAAAGCTTTTTGTATAATGTTACATATCCTCTTGAGTTTACTTAGGTTCTGAAAATATTCTCTGGCTAGAGAAAGCATGGAATGAGGGCTTGAATTGGCTTAAAATATACTTCAATTCTTAAAAATTTTCTCTATCGCAAAGCAAGGGTTGTTGATGTTATTTTCATATTGTACTTGGAAGGAAAATACTTTAATTTATTAACTTCTGTGTTTCTCCCAAGATTTTCCATTACCCAGAGCTACCCTGCCCTTTTCTCATTTGGGGTTATGAAGCATCCGCAATCTCAAATATTGTCAATACAGATTTTAAACATCAGAAAGCCTCTTTTGAGTTAAAGAACATGGTACTTTTGACCCACAAAAGCTTATTCCTTGAAGGATACTGGGCATACATTTCATCCCATAAGCAATAGATTTGAGTGCAGTGCAAGGGTGGCTCAGTAGCAAGAATTCTCGCCTGCCGAGCTGGAGACCTGGTTTGATTCCCAGAGCCTGCCCATGCAAATAAATAAATAAATAAATAAACAAACAAACAAATAAATAAATAAAAAGAAGTAGATTTGAAAACTAATGCAAAATTAATCAGAAAATTCCTACCGTACTTTCTTCTTTTTCTCCCAGACTACTTAATGTTCTTGCTGCCTTTGGGAGCGTAGAGTGGGAGTTAAAGTGAGGAACAGTTAGATGTTAGGGTGTGTGTCTGAGAAAAGACCTTTGCCTACCACACTGGCTCCAATATCAGACCTTTTCCTGTGCCTAGCAGGATGTGGTTACAATAGAGAGTAGAGTAACAAGAGATAACATGGTGTTAGTAGGGAGTTTTGCCTGACACAGTTTCAGAATTTCAAATGTTTTCTGTAGGTCAAGAAAGATACTGACATAACTAAGAGAAAGTGCAGCCAAAAAGCCTTGAGTTCAGGAATATGGAACTCGCATAAGTGGTCTGGACAAGCAAATGAATGAGGCCCATGTGGGACTGTTCAGCAACTTGTGTGGATTGAAAGCTGAGTATAGAACGGCATAATAGCTGTTAGTAATAAACCTTTATTGTGTTTACTTGACAAATGGTATTAGAAGCATGTTTAATGTACTAGTGCATAGACACTGCCTCACACAATTATGATGTAGCTACTTCTATTTGTCCTATTTTACAGCAGAGGAAACTGAAATAAAGAGAAATTAAACTAGGTGCTTGTACTCTTAACCCCTACATCTGCTGCCTCCCCATGAGTGCATGTACATCTTCGTGGTTAGATGACAAAAACACAGAATTAGATCCCCCTCCTAATGAATTTTAGAATTACTCTAAACTTCACATGACATTGCTTCAAGTCAGTTTAGTAATATTGAGGTTCTGAAATAAGAAACCTTGAAATAACTGGAAATTCCAAATTCACTGGCTAACTCTGGGTAATCTCAGGTAGGAAATGTATATAGAGAAAAATTCAGTTGTGGAGAAATAAAATTTCACTTCTGACACAGCTCACTCTAGTATCAGAGATTCATATTTATAATCTATTGTTGCAGAAAATGAGGCAGAGACACTAGCAAAAGGAACAAAATACTCCCAAAGCATTTATATATCTGATGGAACTCATAGATACAAACTTTGGATCTGTCATACTACTGGACCTGATTTGAGTTGATGAAGTTGCAATTTTGGCATTAATCAAATATTGATTATAAATAAGAAAGAGATAATGTGAGAAATTTTGTTCTGAAATTCAGAGTTGGGGGAGTAACAATGTTCTTTGAACAATTTTTTTTGTTAAATAGCAGATTGGAATTTAGAACACTTTGAAAAAAGTCAGATTTGCTGTAAATGAAGAAATAATATTAACTTTGAGCATAAAAATATAGGCAAGCTAAGAGTAATGGCAAGATAAATGAAATTTGTAAATGAAATTTTCTTAATAATTACAAAATGTAAAATCAAAAATAAAAGGAATTTTCAGACTAACAAAGACTGAGATACTTTGCCAGATAGTTTGCCACCCATAGATTGCTGCAGAAAAAAAAATTAAAGGATCTACTTCAGCAGAAGAAACATGAATTTAGAAGAATGCCAGAAGCAGTCCGAATGAAGAAATGGTGATAAATCTAAATTAATAATAACTGTAAAAATTACGAGTAATAGTTTTGTAAATTTGAATACAATTATTCCAAGAAATAAATGGATCAAACATAAAATTATTACCTATGTACGAGATTTAAATAAAATTTAAAACTGCATTTAAGAACATACACAATATATACATTGCATTTCTTTCCATAAATGTATATATGTCTCTTTTATGCTCAAATATAAAGAATATGTGGATTAATTATATACCTTGATACCGTATTTTACCAGATAATACATTTCAACACCTTTCAAAGAACCAATGTTTAAGATCATGTTCTCTGATACAGTGCAAAAAATTAAGATTAAACAACAAATAAGCCAAGAGAAAAAACTCAGGTAAACACTTACTATATATTTGCAAGTTAAAAAGCATACCTCTAATATGTATATGGATTAAAGAATAGTCATAATGGAAATTGCAAATGCTTGAAATTAAGTTAACTACACATCAATACTCATGACATACAACTGACATGTTACAAAAAATATAGCCTTGAAAATTACCTGTGCTAGTGCATTGCACTAATGGATTGTACTAGTGCATTGCACTAGAAGGACTGGAATGAAAAAGCTGGACATTCAACTCAGGAAATCAGAAAGAAAAAATAGCGTAAATTCAAATAAGTTAGAAGGAAATGACTAAAAAATATAAAGTTAGAGAAAATGAAATACAAACATGCAGACAACAAATAAGAGCAATAACAAAATCATAACTGGCTTGTTGAAAGGACAAAAAAGCTAAAATTTTGGCAAGACTGATTAAAGGGAATTATAAACAAAAATATTAGGAATTATGAAAAAAAGTAACCCCACAAACAGTAGAGATTGAAGTAAATGATCACATCCTTTTAGCTGGAGGAGCCTGAAGCCCTTATTCTCCAGCCTATCCTAATGTGGTGGGAATGAAAGTCAATCCTCATCCTTAAAAAGTAAAACAAGGCACTGAACAATAGACATAGAATATCTGACGAGTTTCATGTCAAGGAAGATACTTTCCCCAGGGATGTATATTTGCTGGGTCACTAGTGATCCAGGAGAAGGACACAGACCCCAGGACCTCTTTCAGCATGTCTTTGGTTAGTTAATGCTCTTCAGAATGAATGAAAAATGCTACAGCAGTTTCTTTAAAAGAACCGAAAAACACACCTCACAGTAGTTTCTTGATATTTGCTGTATACATTGCTTTCTTTCATCCAGAACAATGTCTTCAAATATACTTTCATATATCCTTGAATCTTGACTACTACCTGCTATGTGAACTAAAGTTTAAAAATCACTTTAGTGATAACTGGAAAACATCCAATTTAATATCACATTATCATTTGGCTACAGTTATCAATCCACTTTTCCTAGGTGTAATGAGGGCTTGCTGTTTATAAGCCTTTGCTTTTTCATTTATTTTAGATTAAACAAAATGTTCATTATGGTTGAAAAGGTTGAGAGTTATACAGATCTTGTTATTGAAAGTATAGAAGTCAGATGCCTTTTGGGTTATGCTAAACTTAAAGATTCTTTAAAATGTGAGTGTATGGGTGGGCCATGGTGGCTCAGCAGGTAAGAACGCTTGCCTGCTGTGCCCAAGGACCTGGGTTTGATTCCTGATGCCTGCCCATAAAAAAAAAAAAAGTGTATTTAAAATGTGAGTGTATTTTAATATAATGTGCTTTAGAGGAAACATGAGATTATATAATTTACCCATATGCTTAAAAACAGCAACAACAAGGAATTCACTTTTTTCAAAAGCAAATAAGCTAATTTAATATATGCAAGGTGAAACACTTTCTATTCTTTTAATTATCTTGGACAGAAAGAGAGAGGAAAAATTGTACTACTTACAGATTGATAATATTTTACTGTCTTTTAAAAAATGAACCTGTTAGCAGTACTTACGAAAGAAAGATTTTGAAAATGTAACTGCCACTCCTTCAAAGATAAATTGCATTATTAGAAAATAAAAATGTTTTGATGCATTTGTTTTTATCATCCAGACTTTTTGACTTTCTGGATTATTAATCAATTTCAGGGTGAGTAAAAATACAGAGTCAGCACCAGAATATTCAGGTTAGTGGAGGGAACAAAAGTCAAAATTGATCAATCAACCGTTCTATCCACACATTATTGAGTGTCTGATGTGTGGTCAGTTAGGCAAAGGCACAAACTGGCATGATGAGTAGTGGTCAGAAATTTATCAGAAAATGAAAGTTTTTTTTAAAATGTCAATGATTTGCTACGCTTAGAGCTGATAAGCATAAGCACAGAGCTTGAAACGAGTTAACAAATTGCACTGTCTCTTTCAGGCTTCCCCTTAATATTCACACTTCCTTTTAGTTTATCATATTACCTAAGGTTTGTTGGAATCACTGGTTTTTCCATTGCTGGGTAACTTGTTATTTTGGAGTGGCTTATGATCTGGAAGATTCTGCCTCATTATGTCAGAAAATCACAGAGCAAATTTATTATCGCAAGACCCAAATTGGAGCCCTACTTTCTCAATTTAGTAGCACTGTGTTATAGTATTAAAAGCATTCTTGAAGTGATTTCACAGGATTACTAGAAAAGGCAAACATGTAACCTTTTACATACATGTGAATTGCAATGTTTTAACATTACCTTAAAAATGTTTTGTGTCTCAGCAATTTTGCAATGTGAACAAACATTATAATAAAAATTGAGATGACTTTTTCTAGTAAAATATTTAATAAAATAAAGAATTTCAAGTATCATGTTAAACCTTTTAATGTCTATTTGATTAAAAATAGCATATTAGGTAATTGCAGCCACTCATTTTTAGACTGATTTTATACATTCTTGAGAAGGTCAGAACTATTTTTCTCTGGCACAAGATAATATCCTTATATATACCGTTATAGAGAACAAACACCGCATGAGCGGTTATTTAAATGTACCTGCCTTTTTTTTTTTGTCTTATTACAGGAAATTGAGAACACGAACATGAATGTAGCATTTTTCTTAGAAAGCAATGCAAGACTCTACAGACCTCAATTCATAGTGGAAAATAACTGAATTTTGCCAGTAAGGTTATTTTTATTACAAAACAAAAACAAATAAATGAAAAAATAAAGATACCCATGCTGTGGGAGTTGGGAATATTATTATTAAACTTTAATATCTGTGGACTGTGAGATTTCCCCTGATGTGACATAATTTGCAATTCAAAATGCTTATTTTTGTTTGTTAGGAGACTTAGATTGGCTTTTTCCACTTCACTTTGCCAAAATCATCTGGATTTTCTTGTCCAGGCCCACTTGAGTAGCAAGAAAGAAATATATTAAGGAGTTTTCACTTCCTGAACAAGAATCATACAAGAAAAATTCTTTGGCATGCAGCATGGAACAATGAGGATTGTATGGCTGGCTTCTCCTTTGGAGAATGCCTGCGCTTTGGAGAAGCCAGCGCTCGTTTCCCTTTGAGCATGTACTTTCAGTATACATAAAAGTTTTGAGCTATAAATAAATAAATAAGTTACTATGGCTGTATCTCAATTTATCCCAATAGGTAGGATATAGATTTCAGGTGGGGAATCAGTAATAGACTGGGTTTGAATATGTGTGTATACACAGAGGTATTTGTGTGATTAACTTCCTTCCCTCTTCAACCCACTCAATGACAATTTCAATGCTGAAATTTCTATAACACCATCTTTTCATTTCTATAGTCATCATTCCCAGACATGACCTAGGCCAAAAGAAAATATCCTATATGGTTAATTGCACTATGTTGCTGCAAAATAAGGAAAGCATGTTATCTACCTCATAATAAAAACATGCTTGTACACTTGCTACACAATTTCACTTGTTGATAAATGCATAGATGGAAAATAGACATAATAAAATGCTTTACTTTAGGACATATTAGGATTAAATGTATTTTTTTGTGAAATATGTAAAAGACCAATAGGTTGCCTAAAGTTGGATTTCCTATTCTGTTCTAATCTTCATAAGAAACAAAGAAATATATAACCCTATTTGATAATATCCATTTTAAAATTGATTCAACAAATATTTTGTAGTATGTGCTATGTGCTAGCCAATTTATTAAATAATGGACTGTGTTAGTTTGCAAGCTGCTGGAATGTGATACACCAGAACTGCAATGATTTTAAAAAAGGAGAATTTAATAAGTTATAAGTTTGCAGATGTAAACTGTAAACTATGGAAATTTCCAAATTCAGGCACCAGCAGGAGGTTACCATTACTCAAGAAAGGCCGAGGGGTCTGGAAAGTTCTGTCAGCTGATAAATCACATGGCTGGCAATTGCTGCTCCCTTGTTCCTGGGCTCCATTGCTTTCAGCCTCTATTCTTGTGGAGGTTTCTCATTTTGCTTCTTCAGGGTTGGCTTTCATTCCTTGGCTTCCCTTGGCTCTTTCCAGGTTTTGGTTTGCTTAGCCTCTCAAGGGGATGTCTGCTGAGCTCCAAGCATCTCCAAACATCCATGTCTTCGTTTTCTAAAGCAACTGTTCTTTAAGTGTCTATATCTGCACTCTCTGTTGGCTCTGAGGCTTCTGTTGTTTCTATAGGCTCTGTCCTTTCTGACTCTCTCCAAAATGTTTCCTTTTTTAAAGGCTTCCAGTAAACTAATCAAGACCCACCTGGAATTGGTGTAGTCACATCTCTATCTAATCAAAAATTCACACCCACAATTGGGCATGCTGTGCCTCCATGAAGATAATCTAATCAGAAGTTTCCATCCTGTGGTATTGGATTAGGATTAAAAGAAATGCTTGCCTCCACAAAA
>PVIY010038734.1:0-23662 GCA_004026745.1 Myrmecophaga tridactyla | reverse complement strand
CAGAGTCCAAAATCCGCAGGGCAGGCTGTGAAGCCAACGATTCCGATGGAGGATCTGGGCGAACTCCACAAGAGAGGCTCACCAGCCAAGACAGGAAGAGTCTGTCTCTTCTGAATCCTCCTTAAAAGGCTTCCAGTGATCAGATTAAGCATTACTCATTGCAGAAGACACTCCCCTTTGGCTGATTACAAATGTAATCAGCTGCAGATGTAGCTGACATGATCATGATTTAATTCTATGAAATGTCCTCATTGCAACAGACAGGCCAGCACTTGCCCAACCAGACAAACACGTACCACCACTTGGCCAAGTCGACACATGAACCTAACCATGACAATGTTTCACACAAGCACCACAACTTTAGGGTTACTTTCATTTGTAATGACAAACTCATTTTCAGGTATCAAAAATGTCATTCTTGATGAAGGACATTGTGAAAGGGAGACATTTTGCCGTGTACCTTTGGTTTTGATCCTTGTGAGCATATTACCCAATAATACAATTAATTTTTTAAATTCCAGTATAAATCAAAACTTTACTATTATGCCCAAATCAAAGCTTCTGACCCTCCCCAGTACACATCAGGCTCATGGCTCAAGGCAAGGAAGAAGGTGTGATCTGTCTTTCCTGGCTCTCTCAATCTTCTTCTCCCAGTGACTCTGCTTCTTTGGACAGAGAAGATCAGAACAGGAGTAGAGGGAAATAGGACCAAAGAAAAAAGAAGAGATAGAGGAAGAAGTTGGGGAGGAGGAAGATCAGAGGTCTTTTCATTTAGCCCAAGCTGTGGGTGTTCTCTCTCTTGGCTAATGTCAGCTGTGGTCCAAACCTCCATCATAGTAGGCATTCAAAAACTGGTTCACTCATGGGGCGCATTTATGGATTCATCAATGACCATTCCATAGAATCTTTTTACCCAATTCCATGTTTTGGGCATGGCTCCACCTGAATTTTTGTTGTCCTCCTACATGCCCTGATACCTGTAGTCTAGCCCACTACCTATCACTGACCTCTTAAGCAAGGGCTGACTTCTTGAGCAAGAGCTCATCAGGGTGGCTGAGCCCAGATACCTTCTGTGGTATTCACTTGGGCAGTGTCCAAGACACATCCTTGAAACATCAGACACTATCAGTACACGCGGCTCTCACTGCTGCCTCTCTCCCTGCTTTCTCCCCTCCGGCAGATTTCACCAACCACCTGTCATCCAGTATCCTTCAGGCAGGAAACCAGTAACTATCTCCATGTCCACACAGGTCCTTAGACCCCAGGGTACCTATGCTGAACTCCCTAAGAGCACCTTTTTACTTGGAAGTGCCCTGGTGCACCTAAGAGTTCCTACCACTGCATGTTGCAGCCACACCATCTTGCAGGCAACCCAGTCTCTTTGAGATACTGTCTTGGAGCCCCCAGCACACTTGAATTGGGGGCACCCTTTCCCATGGGAAAGGAAGGAGAAAAGCCAAATATTTCATCCTGAACCTGAGGATCCTTCTGCTAATCCAATCAATCCTCTTGTGGAATTTTGTCTTCTGCCTAAGTAGGCTTGATGGGCTATTGGAGGTGAGAGTTGAAGGATGCATTTTCTCAATTCTTAGTAAGTTCTGCAAGGATATGTCTGGTAACTCCTTGTTAGAATGTGAGTTCTAACACATATGGGGCTTGAAAGAAATTGCTAATTTTCCCAGAAACTATGTTCTCCTTTATTTTATAGCTATATTTTATGGCTAAAAGCATATACTTGCCCAACTAGTAACCTTTCACACCTTGCTTCTTTGCAGATAAGGTTCTGTATTCAAATTTAGTTCTATTAATTAGATGAATTTGCATGAGATTAGATGACAGAAAGCAGGTACAAAGCTGCTTCTGGTCCTTGCTGCTGGCTAGCAAGGTTTATGACTTCATCTTCAGATCATGTTTTCCTGATAGTAACCCCAATTTGATCTTTGCCCAGATGCTTTTTTGTAATTTCAGCATGATTTTTCCCCTGAGAAATCAGGGAATTTTCAAAGCCATCAAGTCTGGGATCTCCCTTTCTGTGTAACAGTCTTTATTTTCACCTTTTTTTCTCTGCTCGCATTTTAGTGCAAGCAGGAAGAAGAACTCAGGAATCACCTTCAACAGTCTGTCTGAAATCTCAGCTGGATTATCCAGTTCACTAGTCTCCTGACTGGTGATCTGAGGCAAGAATTGATGTCCTTTCCCCTGGGCTGAACGTGGTTTCCAAAGTACTTCCCGTGTGACATCAATGTGTCCCATCCCTGACCACTAGAGCCCAAGATTTTAGGTTTAACTATTTAATATTTCTGTCACATGTTCTGTGAACCATCAAACCATTGGTATAGACCTAAGATTAATAAACAAAAATATGCTGCTTGCCCAAATTGCATTTTTATAATGTCCTATTATGCTGGAGAACAGTTCATATTCTCATTATTCAGTAGATAGCTCGCTAACATCTACTTGGAATGCAAAAATGTAAATAACATTTAGCAGAAGCTTCACGAGGCATCTAGAAGAGTTTGCCTTTATTTTTCTTAAATGTTTGATATGTAACGCCACCTAGATAGAAAATAGAATGCAAAGTGTAGCATACACACATACTTAACCACAAAAACAACCATATTGTAACACCAAAATATATTTGTAAAATTGGTCAAGAAAATTGAATTTAACATATGCTGTTATCATACAAGTATTTTTAATGAAATAACACTTTGTATTTATATAGCACCTTTCTTCTAAGGAGCAAAAATATGGCTCAGATATTATTACTCATTCTCACACCATCCTTGACAGGTGGATAAGTAGCAACATTTATACCAGTTTTAATCGCTGGAGAACCAAGACATTCACAGAGAGCAAACAAGCCACACACAGTAAGCAAGAAACTTGGAATTTACAAGTCCTAATGCCCAAAGTGTTCTACTCACACATGCTTTTCTATGAAATCTTTAAAGCGAGTTTGAATACTGGTGAAAACTATAGAGGAACAGCTAAGGGATGAAACACATTTATGACAGCTTATTCAGGGATCTGATGGTAGAACCTAGATTGGAAATGGTTAAGAGTGAAAAAACAGTGCCCAAATGTTGATCATCTATGGACAATCTATATTAAACCCAAGTAAAAGTTAAAGCATCCATCCAAAAGATGTGCCAAATTGTTGGGAAGGCTTTCTGTAGTTCTACCAATTGAACTCAAAGCCCATTCCCCAATTAACTGTCACATGATGTGCAGGTGATCAACAGCAAATCACTTAGCAACATAAAGTAAATAAATTTGAGCAGCCCAGAGATTCTTGCATAAAATTTAACTTCAACGGGATGAGAAATTTGGGATGGTACATTCCTGAGAAGCTCTTTAAAAAATTATTCAAAGAACTAAAAAAAAAGTCTCTTAAAAGAGAAATGCAAATTATAGACATAGTTAGAGCTTAAAGTATGTCTCAAATAAGAAAATTACCAGAGGATGAATTCCTTAAGAGCGTGAATATTGCAAAAAGGGTTTAGTATATTTAATCTCCAGTTAACTCTAAATTATCCAAAGATTACATGCCCATTTTTTCAGTTCATATGCATCCATGCATATTCATATTTGTTTCTATGTATTCAACCAAGGTCAACAAACCTAGGAGAAAAATCATACATACAAAGGGAATTATGAAAATGTTCAGGGACAAATTTCTAGATAAATGGAAGGATCAAGAGAGAAAAGTCACATTATATTCAATAACAAATTTCAATAATGTGGAAAAATAACAGGCAACATTTATTAAGCCCTTATTATGCACTAAGGTGGGAATGGCACAGGTATTTTATATGCATTATTATCTCATTTAATCATGACAAAGCTCCCTTGAGACAGTCCCACTTTATAGACTTGTGGAGGTGAAGAAACTTGTCACAGATCAGAAATCATAAAGGTACAAGTACCTGGCTGACTCCAAAATTCATTCACTGAAGATGCCTACTATTTTCTTTGGCCCTTCACATCTCAATTCAGGCAAAGAACTGAGTCTTACCTTTCATTTCTTCTCCTGCACTGAAGAAAATCTAAAAATGATCATTTTGTAACATTGAAAACCTGGAATAAGAAAAAACAACATTAAAATCTTATATATAAAAACATTTCCCAAAGCCTCATAAAAAGAATTCAGATAAAAGTACCTATTCTACTATTTTGATGTTCATGGACTTAATATTATTTCTATTCTCATCCTCATTTTTCCCTACTTGACTGATTTCAGACCTATCATATTTCATGATGAAGCTGCAAATACTGATGAGGAATCAACAAAACATAAAGGCCACAAATTTTAAGATAGTTGATTAACTGCCTAACAATGTAATCTAGATGGAATACAGTAAATTACAATATTAGCTCTTTAATTAATTAATTAGTATCCCTTTCTGGTAAAATCTCCTTTTCCAGAAAGCTACTTGGCCCACAAAGGTGAAGAAAAGGCAATGATCCTTCAGCATTCCCTGAAATTCACAGCAATTGGAGGTCCACATTCAGGGAAGCGAGTCATCTCTGAGATCAGAAAGAAAATCATGTCTTCAGGAATGCACTCTGCAATCAGCACACTTGCCTCCAGTGGATAAATTAGGAGAATGATATGTTGTTATAAATATGGAAATCCAATTGGTCATCTTTTGCTTGGTTTTACCTCTTACTTCCACCACCAAACTGATTTACTACTTTTTTTCAAACCGATTTACTTTTAACCTGACAAATCAGTGACACTTTAGGGCTCCTTCCCAGTACCCAAAGCAAGGTAACAAGACAGGGGAGAGGTCTGTCTCCAAAGATCTCACCCCAAAACAGGGCCTTTACCCTTCACCTCCTATGTCTACTATCATTGGACTGTTTTTATTTCACTACCACCCACCCCAGTTTTAAAACACCGAACAATTTTTCTGCCACTTTTGGGAACATCAGGATAAAAATTCATTCTGTTGCAAAAACAGTCTTCCAAACAGAATCGACTCAATGTAACTAGTGAAATCAGGCTTTGGATAGTCCTTTCTTCCTGAAGAAATGAAAGGTAAGATTCAGTTCCCTGAATGGATTGAGATGTGAAGGGCCAACAAAAATACCAGGCAGCTTCAGTGAATGGATTTTGGAGTCAGCCAGGTACTTGTACCTATGATGACTTCTGATCTCTGACAAATATCTTCACCTCCACAAGTCTCTTTGTAACGAGGAGCTTTGTAATGAGGATCACTAATTTGCATTACTTGTTCCTCTCTCCTGGCCCAGACCCACTGTGCAGATCCACAGTGAAATTTTTCTTTCCATCTAAACCACAATTAAGTGCTTCTCTCTGCCTTTTAATTTTGAAGAATGCAAGATCTTTCCACCAGAGATATCCATGTCTTGGAATCAAATTCAAGCCACCAAAGCACACTCCTGCATATTCATGAGTACATTCTCCCAGTTTCCCCCTCTCTTAGTACAGAGACCAAAGTCTTCTCCCCTCTCTTTTCCTGACCTTGCTAATTCTCAAGCTCTCAAGGCATTTGTTCATTTATTCAATCCTTTAAGTAATGCTTCTTTAACAATCATCTCATGCAGTCCAGGCACTGAGTTAAGGGATGGTGAGACAGAGATGAATAAGACACAGTCCTTGCCTTCAATAAGCACATGTTCCTCGGCAGGATACCAACCAGAAGAACATTAGAGAATATGGTGCGAAGGGCAAGGATAGAGTTCATCTTGGGCCTTATAGGACCTTTTAAAAGAGCCAAATCACCCAGCTAGGAATATTGTCCTTTCTACTTACTTTTCAGATTATGTGTGCTTCCAGAGCTTTCATTAAAATGCTAAGTATTTCCCTTTCTATCAATTTCTCCATAGAGACATGAGGTGGACTTTCCAACTCCCAACCTGAATCATCATAATACTTTCCAACCAGTAAGTCATATATACCTAGACCCATCAGCCTCTCAATCTATATACTACCCCAAGCCTCAGAATACTTAAAACCCCTATAATCCAACCCATTTCAGCTCATGTTGAGTTTTCTTAATCCACATATGATTTGGGGAAGGTGGAATTTCAATACAGTGCATTTAAAATTACCTTCGAAATCAACAGGCACTCACTTTATCCTTTGGCCTCAACTTTTAATCTTAATAAAGATGGGAAAAATTAATACCCTCAGTTCATTTTAATTCTCCTATTTCCTAATATGGCATTCTGCTTGCATCTTCAATGATAAGCCCTTCTTTTTACCTACCTGGTTTTGAATTACAATGGCTAATTTCAGAAAAATCATCTTTGGTAAATTGGCTCTGAAATCGAGACGGAAGATGAATGCACACAGCCCCTCAGCAATTGTTTCAGCTGAGTTGTCAGTTTTGAAATAAACATCTTAATAAGAGGTCAGATACACGGGCTTTGAAAGCCTATTTATTTATCATATTTTTGAAACCTTTAATCATTTTATAAGCCACACAGTAAACGTCAGTTGTCATTCTTTTTCTCATTACGGGTCCTTAACCAATCCAAATACCATTAGGCTGTTCCATTTCTAGAAAAGATATTCACTTGAACATGAAAGGAATAAATCTACAGCATGACAGTGACTGGAGCATGGGGTCTGGAGCTAGAGAACCAAGTTTCAAATCCTGCTCTGCCATTTACTCATTGCAAGATTTGGACAAATTATTTAACTTCTTTGAGCTTCAGTTCCCTTATCTATAAAATGAATACGATAATAGTTCTTGTCTCACAGGGTAGTTTTGAGGATGACTGATGAGTCGTAAGGATGAGTGAAGTGTCCACATGCTGAGAGGCTCAACAGTACACCCAGCATGGGCAACCAGCCCTTCTTTCTGCAACAGTCCCTCCCAGCCTATCCTGATGACACCCACCCTGGAATTTCCCAGCTGCTCTTGTCCCCCCCAACCCTCCCATCCATGGTCTACACATATTGGATTCTTCACAATTCAGTCCTAGACTCTTCCCTTTTTCATTTTACAGCCTCTCCCGTAGACATCTCAGTTACATGAGTAGCTCAATTTTCAGATGCCAAAAACCTGTATCTTACATTTCAGACTCATATATACAAGTGTTTGCACAATATGTTCATTTGGGGAGATCCCAAACTCAACAGGTTTAAAACAAATCCAATTCCTCTCTAAATGTAGTAGTACACTCCCATGTTCCCCATCTCAGCCAGAGGTTCTACCACTGATCCAGCTGTGCAAGCCAGAAACCAAAGAACAATTGACTCTATTTCCCAACTCCAATCATCCCAAGTCCTGTTCTTTCTGCATCCTAAGGAGTTCTTAAATATGCTTTAGACCTATACCTTCATGCTACCACATAGGCCCAAGTGATAATCATCTGTCTCCTAAACTATCCCTGCCAATCCACTCTTGTGCTGCTGTTACAGTGCCCTTCCCAATGTGCCAATTTCATCATGCTATGTTACTTGTGATGGTTAATTTCATGTGTCAACTTGGCTATGTTATGATTTCCAGTTGTTTTGTCAAGCAAACCTGATTGTTACTGTGAGGATCTTTTGCAGATGGATTTAACCATTAGCTGATTGCATCTACAGCTGTTTGCATCAACAATCAACAAAGAAGTTTGCTCTCAGCAATGAGAGCAGTTTCCTCATTTCAACAGTGGGAGACCTTACAGAGAGAACTGAGAATTTTAGCAGTTGAAAATAATTTCTATTTCTGCTTCAGGCAGCCAGCTTCTCTGGGAAATTGACTGTATGTTCTTTGGAGTTCCAAACTTGTAGCTTCTTCTAGGGAATTCAACTTCACCTTCATTGATTTAGACTTGCCATTCTCTATGGTCATGTGACCCAATTCCTACAATAAATCTCTTAATGTTTACACACATACACACATGCATATATCCTGTCTGTTCTGTCTCTCTGGAGAACCCTAATATACCCATGCTTACACCCTTTCACAGTTCTGCACTACCTGTTGGATCAGAAATAAAACCTTAATAGGCCTATAGAACATCCAGACCTGGCCCTGTCTACCTGGCCAGTCTCCTTGCCCATCACTTCCAAGTCCCCAGACCATCTTGCCCCCTTCTTCAACCTTAGCCATCCTTCAGAACTCAGTTCAAATTCACTTCCTCAGGATGGCACTCAACAACTACTTAAACTAGCTTAGGCCCTTCTTAACCCATCCCCATCTCATTACATGACTTCCTTTCATCACAATTTGCTGTCAAATAGTAATGTATTGCTTTTTTAGTGTTGTCAGCCTCCTGCACTAGAATTTTGCTCCAATAGGGCAGGAAAAATATCTGTCGTGCCTGTCATTGAATTCCCAGGGTCTAGCTCCAGTAGAATTTAATATACATTTATCGAAGTATTAATTGAATTATTTATCCAATTATGAATCACTTCTTTCATTAATTAATATTGAGATAGGACAAAAGAGAGGTGAAGAGCACCAGGTCCCCCATCCAATTGTGATGTTGGCAAGTTGGTGCTACCCCTAATGTCCCCCACCTCCTCTCTGAAATTAGGTAAGCTTGCTTTGAAAATTCAGCAAAACCAACAGGTAGCTTCACAGCAATCAGCTGAACAAAACCTGCTTTAGCCAAAACCAATTTATTTTAAAAGCTTGCTCTTATTGAACATTAATTCACCCATAGAGGATATTATTTTTAAAAACAGTGGAGTCGATAAATCCCAGAGTGATTTGAACAGTGAATAAAAAAGTACTTGCAGAGTCCCCTTGGGGGGATTGATGACAAGGGGGAAAAATTCAGCTTCTCCATGTGGAGAATACTTGATATTCTCACAAGCAGTGGGGACAACCAAAGCAATAGGCCGAGCTCAATCTGGGGGTTTGTTCATATGAAATTTATCCCTGCAAAGGATAGCCTAAGCCTACTTAAAATTAGGCCTAAGAGTCACCCCCAGAGAACCTCTTTTGTTGCTCAGATGTGGCCTCTCTCTCTCAGCCAACATGACAAGCAAACTCACTGCCTTCCCCCTCTCTTTGTGGGACATGACTCCCAGGGGTGTGGACCGGACAGCATGGGACAGAAATCCTAGAATGAGCTGGGACTCAGCATCAAGGGATTGAGAAAACCTTCTCGACCAAAAGGGGGAAGAGAGAAATGAGACAAAATAAAGTGTCAATGGCTGAGAGATTTCAAACAGAGTCGGGAGGTTATCCTGGAGGTTATTATTACCCATTATATAGATGTCACGTTTTTAGCTAAGGTATAATGGAGAGGCTGGAGGGAAGTGCCTGAAAATGTAGAGCTGTGTTCCAGTAGACATGTTTCTTGAAGATGATTGCATAACAATATAGCTTTTGCAGTGTGACTGCATGATTGAGAAAACCTTGAGTCTGATGCTCCTTTTATCTACAGTATGGACGGATGAGTAAAACATATGGATTATAAATAAATAAATAAATAAATAAATAAATAGGGGGAACAAATGTTAAAATAAATTTAATAGATTGAAATGCTACTGATCAATGAAAGGGAGTGGTAAGAGGTATAGAAAAAAAATAGGGGAAACAAAGGCTAAAATATATTGGGTAGATGGAAACACTAGCAGTCAATGAGAGGGAGGGATGAGAGGTATGGTATGTATGAATTTTTTTCTTTTTATTTCTTTTTCTGAATTGATGCAAATGTTCTAAGACATGATCATGATGATGAATATACAACTATGTGATGATATTGTGAGTTATTGATTATATACCAAGAATGGAATGATCTTATGGTAAGAATGTTCATGTTTGTGTGTTGTTACATTTAAAAAAAAATTTTTTTTAAACAAAAAACAGTGGAGTCAGCCTATTGTGCTTTGCTAACAAAGAGAAGTTCCAACAATACCTTGTGAGGTCAGCCTCACCCTTCACCCACTGTCAATACAGGTCTCAATGAACATTTGTTTCTCCCTGAGTCCCTCTTCTCTGCACCCAAGCTCTCCTGCAGAATCCAGCCCATGCAGGCCAGCAGCTGAAGCTTCTCCTCTACCGGTAGCACAGCTGGCCTCTGCCAGAGCTCAAGGAACGAGGCTGGGGTCTGCCCCTCTCCTGCAGGCAATCAGCACAGGCCCTCAAGCATGAGATTTAATTGCTTGTTCATTATCTCAACTCACAGGGCCCACAAGGCGGCATGGCATTTCCGAACATGCCATCCAACGGAACCCTGGGAGCTGTCAGAGTAAAAATAACTGTAAAAGGAGCCTGTGTTTAGCCAGGGCTTTGGGTGCCCATGAAGTGGCCCCCGATCAAAACCCAGGGCAGCCCCTCCCTCGCATTTGTTCTGCCCTTTTCAATTCTGTCTGAGCAGGGAGGAGAGTGCCACAAAGAGATGAGAATTTGAACTCACAGCCCCTGAGTGCACCCATGTCCCTTTTTCCGCCTGATTGTATACTTAAAGTGCCTAAAAGTCAATAACTTCCCATGGTTTCACGGCAAAGCAAAAAGATTAAAAAAGGGACATTGTCCTTTTGAAGATGTGGAAAGTAATAAGTAAGCAGGCTGAATCCTCTTTGGATTTAAAAGCCTGTGCAGTGCTAGCAGTTCTGCTTTAAGGTGTCAAAATTGCCTTAAATCTTTACCTTTGTTATACCCTGCTGCTACACAGATATAATAGAGCCAGGCTGACTATCTCAAACAATTTGGAGATCATTTTTTCTCTCTAAAAACTTTGTTGAAATATATATATTAGCACAGACTTTTTCCTTAACATTTTCTGTTTAAAAATACCTTTTTCCTTCAGATGCACGTTAAGACATCACTAGTCAAACAGTAATTCACTTAAAAAAAAATCACATGCCCTATATCAGGTTTTAAGCACAAAGGTTACAGCTAGTTCTCCACCCCCATTTTATTTCCACCTCCCTCGCCACTGTCAGAACAGATTTGACCTCATCTCTCTAAAGGCAGAAAACTTCAACAAAGGAGGGGGGACTATTAAAGTGATGAAAAGGGCTCTGGATGAAGGATTATGTCTTTGATGAAGGCTGAAAGAAATACAGTGCTTAGGAAGTGGATAAAAGTCAAAAGCAACAATTCTTTCCTTTGGACAAAACCTTGAAGGTGTACTTTACCCCAGTGATATTAAAAATAAAATATAAAAAATAAAAACAAACCAATAGGGAGAGACCCCTAACCCTTCCGGTTCTGTCATATCCGTGCTTCAGAATGATGGAACCTACTGGATTCTCAAGGGTTCCTCTCAATTCCCAGGCACCATGATGGGCCCGGAGAAAATGTGAGTCGCTGGGGCTCTTGATGGGACCAGGGAAAGACTCCTTCCACTCTCCCATCCCAAAAGAAAGGAAAACTTCCTGGTCTCCTCCCTGTGCAGAGCAGCCAGATATAAGCAGCCATGAAGAATTGTTCTACAGGAGAAATGATAGACAGAATACAGCTTGGAAAGTAGACCTGGAAGGGATGTTACAAAGATGCTCTTTCTCCCTCCTCTTTTTCCACCTTTTCCCAATGTGCCAGTTTGAAAATATCATGTACCTCAGAAAAGCCATGTTTTAATTCTGATTCAGTCTTGTGGAGGCAGCTGTTTCTTTTCACCTTGATTGAATACTGTAGGTTGGACTCTTTTGATTAGATTATCTCCATGGAGATGTGACACACCCAATTGTGGGTATGACGTTTGATTAGTTGGAGATGTGACTCCACCCATTCCAGGTAGGTCTTGATTAGTTTACTGGAATCCTTTAAAAGAAGAAACATTAAAAGAGAACCCACAGAAATGACAGAAGCCTCAGAGCTGACAGAAACTTCAGAGCAGAGCTGACACAGTTGTGGACACATGGAGAACGGAGACATGGATGTTTGGAGACGCTTGGAGCCCAGCAGACATCACCATGAGATGTTAAGCAAGCCAGAACCTGGAGAGAGCCAAGGGAAGCCAAGAGTGAAAGTCAGCCCTTTCACTGGCTTTTGAAGCAAAGTGAAGAATCCCCACAGGAACAGAGGCTGAAAGTAATGAAGGCCAGGAGCAAGGGACCAGCAGATGCCAGCCACATGACTTCCCAGCTGACAGAGGTGTTTCTAGCTTTCCCTGAATTAAGGTATCTTTCCCTGGATGCCTTAGTTGGACATTTTTATAGGCTTATAACTGTAGACTTGTAACCTTATTAAATTCCCCTGTTTAAAAGCTGTTCTGTTTCTGTTATATCTCATTCTGGTAGCTTACAAACTAACAAATCCTATGACCTACGAGGTTCTACTCTGACTGCTTGCTCCACTCCACCTGGGGTCTGATGGACACATTTCCCACAAGCAGGTGAAAAGAGAAAGAAAGGTTTCCATCACCCCTCAAGTCATTCTGATGTGACAGGCTTTCCGCGTGTACTTGTCATCTATCTGTTGGATTGTGAACTTCTCAAGCAGAGAGACTGAATGTTCTCAACAGTGAGATTCCCTTCAAGCTTCACTTAAGTGCTTACAGCTGAATATTTACTAAAAACTCACAGTATAGAAAATCTGATTTCTGAACCTGGAGTTGGAGGGTATGAACATGCCCCAGATCATGGCTACCTACACTCATCTGCAGCTCCTAAAAGGAGTGAAGGTCTGATACAAATTGAATAGCATCCCCCCAAAACAGAGGCTATAAACCTACTCCCTAATACCTCATAATGTGACTTTATTTGGGAGGAGTATGCTACAGATGGAATTAGGCAAGTTAAGGTGAGGACATACTAGAGTAGGTGGGCCCTTCATGCAATATGACAAGTGTCCTTATAAGAAGAGGAAATTAGGACACAAACGACAGACAGAGGAGAGCACCATATGACGACTGAAGCAGAGAACTCCATGGATTGCCAGCAAGTGACTGCTAGAAGCCAGGAGAGACGCATGGCACAGATTTTTGTCCTGTGGACTTCAAAGAAGCCTGGCCCTGTGGACACTTTGATTTTGGACTCCCAGCCTCCGGAACCGTGAGCTAATAAAATTCTGTTGTTTCAAGCTACTCAGTCTGTAGTATTTTGCTACCTCAGCCCTAGGAAACCAAAGCAAGATCTTATTAATACTCTGTTACCATCGAGATATGGTGTGTTTTTGTTGGAATGACCCAACAAGACTGCAGTCATTTCATGAGCAGACCCCACTGCTCTGCCTGAGCCTTCAGTGTCTGTGTTGCTTCAAAAGTCAGGCTCACCAGAGAGAGCAATTTCTTAATGGAAAGAATCTCTTATCAGTTTGGGCCACAAGCTTGGATCTTTGAGATGGCATGACTCAGACAGCTTAGCACTCAGAGAATTAAGGTTTCACATCCTGCAGTTTCCTGTCAGGTCTCCTTACTCTCTTGAGAACGAGAGAAGGAAATTACTGGAACTTTCACATTTGTCATCCACACAAGTGCTCACTTTAGTTGCCGGTGGATCTTAGCATTATGAGAAAGAACTTTGAAGATTTTACGTCATCCACATCCTTTATTTTACAGTTGAGGAAATGGGGCTCTGAAATGTTCAATAATTCCTCTAAGAAGTGGTGGAGGTAATTCTCCAAACCAGATCTTCTGACTGAAATGAGGCGTGTCCCCTGGCCTGCCATTCTTTAACCATCTAGAGCCTTCAGCAGCAGCAGGCCACGGGGCCCTGCCTGGTTGGAAAGCAAAGGTGCAGGAGGTTTGCACGCACACACTTACGGAATATTTGCCACATGTGTTGGAGGCAAGAATCGGTATTCTGAACCCAAATGTGAGAAGGTGGGGTGCAGACCATTAAGTAACCTGCCAACGGCAAAACCATGGAAGGGGTGAGCCAAGAATTCAAACCCAGGAGTGTCTCACCCCACAGCCCATCCTCTGTCCCTACCCCCATCACCAGGCTCTCTTTCCATTCTCTTCTGTGGTTCTGCTTCAACTCTACACCTTTCAGGCACACTACCTCATATTGAATAATAGAATCATAGAATTTTAGAGATAGAAAATCTACATCCCTCATTGTACAGATCAGGGAACCGGCCCAGTGACTTTACTTGTGTCCACATCACCAGAGTTGCATGCACACACACACTAAATAAGCGAAAAGGAAGGTGAGGTCCTTTTCCCCCCGCAGACGAGCCCATCTGTGTTAGGTACGATGTGGGTCTGGCTCTGGTCTCCCCAAGTTTCAGAGCCACTGGGTGCTAAAAAGGGCGCACTGTCTCACATCTGTGTGGTTCATGGTCACCCCTGCTAATGCAGGACCTCCAGCTCCCTCTCCAAGCCTCTGCCTCGTCCCCCCACCCCCACCGGGGGGCCTCACTGCCTGTCTAATGCCCTCTAGATCACCCCCCTAGATGCCTCTGATGCTTGTTGTTCAGTCAAAACTGAAGCTGCTGCAGATCCACTGGGACAGTGCCACAGCCTGGGGGCGTGGAGAGGCTGCTGTTCTGACTCTGTGACATGGAAAATACCAAGAGCCCATGTTAGACTTGTATGGGAATCCCTACCACATTCAGAGCACTAGATCTAATTCAAACCTATTTTAAATTTTGTACCTGTGTAACAGCATAATTCAAAAAAGCTTTTCAAATCCTTTCCTTGGTATTTTCTCTTTCCTGGATATTATAAGTGAAAGAGCATGTCATGTGAGCAAGTAAAAGCCAAACTGTTTTGCTCTAAGGGAAATAAGTCATTTAATTGCACAGTAAGAAGCAAGCTTTATCTGCGGACAGAAAAACATATTCCTGTTGATGGCTTGCATCAATTTATGTACGCATTTGTGACAGAAAGAGAGATGTACCAAAAACCTAGGCTAAGTAAAGCTATGGGAATTGAGCATAAAATTTTGCTCTGAGTTTCCTAGAAGCCAAGAGAAAAAGTTTACCTGATGTGTTCTATAATCTTCACTCTCTAAAACCCAAAAGCCTGTCAGCACATGTGCGGTGAAAGGCACCAAGTTCCAAGAGGAATTAATTGTGTGGCTCTTTAGATAAAAGGAATTTTAACCCATAGCATGAAGTCCTCAGTGACAGTGTCTGGGGGTCCCCAAAGCATGCCCCACATGCAGAAACAGACATCATCTGATTTTTCCTTATGCAAAGCCAGGAAAATGTAACATCGTTTTATTTAGTGATAGTTCTGAGCAGGTGCTTTTGCAGAGACCCTCTGTTCTACTCAGAACACCACTAGTCCCACTTCTGAGGGGCCCCAGCTTTGTGGACTGGCCATATGGATGGTACAAAGCATCATATAATATTTGTCAGTGCCTGATGTACAGTGGATCCTCGCTATTTATTTCCCTTATGATATTCATCCTAGACCAGCTCCCCGGTATCTCTAGATCACGGAAAGCATACCCTTTTAACCTCTGTCATTCTATACTTCCTGCCCCTCCCCCACAGCCAAGGCACAAAAGGATGTTGGCATGCTGAGTACTGATGAAGAAAGCCTGTGCAGTTTCTTGGGTCCTGGTCACTTCAGGGACACCATGTTCCATGCAAGCCAAGCCCAGATATCCAGAGATACTCTCCAGGAGAAGGTAGTATACATCCCAATGCATGTTCATAGCACCATGTGTGACTGGAGGGGGATGGGAGAAGTAGGGGGTAGTGTCCCTCAGCCTTGAGGAACCTAGCTGGGGAAACAAGACCATGGTAGAACAACCAGAAAACAAGATTATGTGGGAGGGTTAGGGCTCAAGAGAGCAAACTCTGGAGTCGGGCAGATCTGGATGTGAGCCCTGGCTTCACTCTAACTACTTGCATGGCATTGGGCAAATTAGGTAACTTCTCTGTGACTCAATTGATCCATCTGGAAACTAGGGAGCTTCTCTTGGGATTGTTGCAAAGACTGACAAAGAAGATGGTCAAGAAGGACATAGCATGGGGCCAGACATTTTAGAAGCACCTGGTAAGTTTTGGCTACTATTTATTATCAGTGTCGTTCTGATCCCATCATCGCTGCTACTTTGCCCATGAGAAAATGTCAGAGGAATAGAAATGGATGATGGAAATCCTCAAGAGTAGAACAGGATAACACATGGACCCCAGCCCCACCGACACCGGTATTTAAATTTCCATTTTGAGCATTTCATTATTGAAACAAACTTGCATGAGAAACTCAATCCCCATGAATGTCCGTTTTTTGTTTTTGTTTTTTTTTTCACCGATAAAGTGGGAACAGTGACACCTACCATGCATATTCATTTTGAGTATTAGATACAACTTATGAACCACCTTTATCACAGTGCTTGGTCTTCGTGGACCCTCAGTAAACAAGAGCTGCTGTTCTCAGTATGAGGTAACTAGATTCAAGGACAAATTCAATGAATGAGCAGAGTTAGATGGGCAATTTGAGAGAAGAGGACAGACCAGGACAACGGGACAGCATGAGGCAGGCAGAGGAGAGGGTTAAACATATCAGACATGAAAGAATTCAGGAGGGTAGTCTGAACTGGGTAAACTGTGAAAGATAAAGCTGGATAAAGAGATGACACACTCCGATACCACGATATAGGCTATGGTGATAATGGAAAGCAGACTTGGTGGGAGCTAAAGCAGAGAGGAGCAGCAAAATCAGAGTTGTGGACAAGCAGCCTCGCCATGTTACATTCAGTGGGTGGAGCAAAGAGAAACTTCAGGGGTGGAATCGTCAATGCCGAGGGATAGTAGGATTAATAAATTTCTGAACACTTCCAGCATGTACAGCTCCAGCCTCCATTTCCAACCTAATTGGTTTTCTCATGGAGATCCACTTCTCCCATTATTGCACACCACTGTTCTGCACAGGAAAGATTTCTTTTCCGAGACCCAAGGGGTTTGTAGTTATAGATTCCATAAGGATTCTAGTCACTCACCTTCTACTGATTTTTAGCTTAAAACACAGTAGAAAATTATTGACATTATTTCCTTGAAAACCCTTCCCTGCCTGTACATGTCTGTGTCAATAATTGTCATGTTGGCAATTGGAAATGGGCCTTTGGCAGCTCGCCTAGGAATGTCAAATAGTCTCCATTAGATTTGAAAGCTCTGAGTTTCAGTAATGGGTTGATACTCTACCTGATATGATTGTACAAAATTACATAATTGATTTCTGGGACACTGTGCCACACAAATTTTATAGGTTTCTTTTATTTGGGGCCTCTAAAGGCAAGTGTGCTTTCATTCATTTTCTTTGGTAAGAGGATTTCTAGTCTTTCTCTCGGCTGGTCTGGATTAAGCTGTGGGGTTTTGTAAAACTCTACACCCTTTCTCTCAGTTATTTTATGCATCAAAGCCTGTGAATTTCCATTGGTTTTTAGGAGTTGATAACTAAAAGGTGAGCCTGAAAATGTTGAGTTTCACCACCCATAACGCACACACAGTAGATAATGAGTTGTCCCTCCTTGTTTCAGTATTTTTGTACTGCTATTTAGCTTGATGATGGTTATAAGTGTAGATTTTGTCACATAACTTCAGAACATATTTTGTTAATGTAGGCATTCTCTTCTTTAAAGAATTAGCTATTTCTAAGCTTTGTAAAGTCTATGGTCAAGGACAATGATGAGGTAAGAAGAAATTGACTTCTGTGAAATCTACTCTCTTTATGTCGATGGATACAAGGACTAAAGGGATTCCCATTCAGGCATAACTGTACTGTCAGGGCCAGAGCAGACAGGGAAAAGCTGAACCAACCATATTCAGTGACACTGGGTAAATCGTCCCGAATATTTAAACAATTGCCGTAACAACTCTAATGCTTAGAGAAAAATAGAAAGCATTAGGCTGAATAGGTGCTGGAGGAACAGTGAATGCATTTGCGAAAATACTGAAAATGAAGAGAGAGAGGAGAGTATTATCAAATACAAAAGCATACAATAAGAATAATAATATTCTTTAAAGATACTGAAAGGCAAGAGAATACTGAATTCAAAAAAAAACCATCTGAATGAAAATTCTTTTCATTTGTTTAATTAGGCTCACAAGCTAAATGCTGTAAGAAGTCACAATCAACCAGTTTTCAAGTATCCTGATTTCCAGGCATGATTTTCAGCCTGAAGGGTTTGTGAAAACATCTTGTTCCTTCTCCTTAAGAAATGCATTTCTTTTAAATCAAACTTTTCAAATGATCAATAAAATACATTGCCAACAACAGATGATCCAAATAAGGAGAGTGACAACCAGGACAATCCTAGGTAATCAGGACCTAAAGCTCGCACCTTGTTATGCAACATGCCCACTTACCCCCCAGGGGCTAACTCACAACATCCTTCCCAAAGGGCATTCAGATGTTCCAGGGAATCCTGAAGTTATGAGACTATGATGATCTCAAAAACGCCTTGACAGATATGTTTTCATTGTGACATCACCAGAGGTTTCACATCGTTTCCTAAATGAAAATGAACTCAAATTAAGTTTTTGAGATTTTTCAACGCTTCCTGTGAAATAAATATCTTGTGAACTGAGATGTTACAGAAGCCAATGCTCATTCCAGTTGCTATGATAGCTGGATCATTCTGTGCTTGGCATAGTGGGTATGCAAGAAGAACACGGGAATTAAAATTTCAGAATAGTTCCCACCCTCCTGAAGCAGGGAAACAAACACATACCCCTAAAGCAAAAATTCCATTCCTTGGCTCTTAAAGGCAAGAAAGATCTACCAAAATCTTCCCAGAAATCTGTTAAAACTTCTGGAGGACTTTTAGCCAGATGTAAGAAAATAGAGAGAGAAAAATCTTTGCGAAAAACTCAGCTGCTAACCAAAGTAAACTGTGTTTTACCCAATTTCAGGAACTTTAAAAAAAGAAATTCCTCTTGAAAGGCTAATGTTTGAGTAAGTTTTCAATGTAGTTTTGGGTTGGAAGGCATTTTGTTGATATGCTTGCTTGTGTTAGCCGTATTTCTCTCTCGGCTATTTTTACTTTCTTAGGCAAGTGTTTGAAATTCATAGTTTTGCCATTTCAATCTCAGAGTCAACCAGCAGGCCTTTTACCTATATACACTTCTTCTCTCACTCTGGGCACACGAAAGGCCTAACTTCCTAACCACTTCATGGGTAATAAGTAAATGGGTCTCAGACTGATTCAGGCCAAGTTGCACCATACATCACTTCCATACTGGCACATTTAACTGCCCATACCAGGTGAACCCAGGAATCTCTTTGTGCAAATATGCCATATTCCCTTCAGGGACTGAACTTTCAGTCTGGGTCCTAAAGAGAGAATAAGATGCAGCACAGTCTCCACCTGACTTTAGTGGACAGGTCAACATTAGCAAGAAATCACCTGTTGTAGAAATAAGCCGCTGAGATCCAGGGATTGTTCTTTACTGCAGTATAACTGAATTTGTCCTGACTTATATTGTCTTTTAGCTGCACTGTTGAAATACTGTCAGGATTTTCTGTCTGAAGGAAGAGAAGAAAGTAAAAGCCCTCAGTATGCCACCAGTGGGCTTGAGGGGCCTTTGGAGAAGTGAATGTTTGTGCATTCCACAGGAAGAGGGAAGGCCTCTCAGCACTGGGAACATACGGGGTTTTGGAAAAGAAGATTTCTCTTCCTCTGTCTGACAATGGTTAATATTCTCCAGCCACCTCTAGTCTTCCTGGGCAGATGGATGAGGTTAGATCAAGAAGTAGAGCTGGAAAGAGAACTAAAAAGAGTCGCTTAAAGGAAGCTGAGATACCAGCAGGGTCAGTTCATTCAACCCTCTCCTGTAAACGTTTTAGGTTAATTTTTCTAACATTTTTGAGTGGCTTGTAATGCTGGACACTGGACCCCCTTTCAACTATGAAACTGAAATTTTCGGGTTTACATTAATCTTCTTCTGCCCTCAGATGCTCCCTGGAGACTTACACTAAGCAGGTTCTTCTTCAAATATACCTGCTCTCTGAGCCTTTTGAATTTCCTTGGCCATCTGGTGCTGGGTGCAGCCTACTGGCCTTTACTCCTGACTATGCAGAAGCGTAATTTGTGTGGTAGGTTGAATTATGTAGCCCATTTAGATGTGTTCTTAATCGTAATCCATGTCCCTGTAGGTGTGTATTAGTTTGTCAATGCTGCTGGAAAGCAATATACAGAAATGGAACAACCTTTAAAAAGGGAATTTAATAAGTTACAGTTCTAGTGCTGAGAAAATGTCCAAACTGAGGCACCAACAAGAGGGTACCTTCACTTAAGAAAGGCTGATGCAATCCAGAACAACCTCTGTCAGCTGGGAAGGCACGTGGCTGGCATCTGCCAGTCCCTTGCTCCTGGACTCTGTGGCTTTGAGCCTCTGTTTCCTGTGGGGGTTCCTCATTTGCCATCTTTGGGCCTTCCTCTAGGACACAACTCTGGGTTCTGGCTTGCTTAACACCTCATGGGAAGGCACCTGGCAATGTCTACTGGGCTCTGCATCTCCAAACATATGGGTCTTGGGTTAGCTCTGTGAGTGCTGAAGCAACTATTCCCCAAGCAACTGTACCAGCTCTGAGGTTTCTTTAAAATGTTTCTCTGTTTAAAGGACTCCAGAAAGCCAATCAAGACTCACCTGGAATGGATAAAATCACATCTCCATGTAATCAAAAGTTCATACCCACAATCAGGCATTTCACACCTCTGTGGAGATAATCTAAAGTTTCTGACCTACAGTATTAAATCAGGATTAAAATAAATGGCTGCCCCCACAAGATCAGATCTGGATTAAAACATGTCTTTTCTAGGGTACATGACAGATTCAAACCAGCACAAGGTGTGAACCCATTGTAAATGGGAACTCTTGAAGATGTCAGCTTTAGTTAAGTTGAGGCCAATTGACACAGGATGGGTCTTAAGTAGGTTTACTAGAGGCCTTATAAAGAGAAGGCCACAGGAAGAAGCCAAATGTTAGCAGGAATCCAGAAGAGAAAGGAGAGGACATCCCCATGTGATAGGAAAGCCAAGGAACCCAATGGCTGCCAACCAGCCAAAACCCCAGAAGGAAGCATGCCTCCTGGCCTCCAAAACCTGAGACGATAAACCTCCGTTGTATAAGACTACCCACTGTGTGATATCTCATAGCAGCCTGGAAAACTAAGACAACTTGCATAGCTTGTCAACATAGAGGTAGAAAGAGGTTCCAATTTGGCACAACTGGGATGTCCTCCCTCTCACACGTGTATTTAAAAAAAGAAATCTTGCTAGTGACTCTGCTATGTAGTCAGGCTTGGAAACCGCTCTTGTATAGGTCCTTTTCCCCTCAGCCCAATGGGTACATAAACAACAACTGTGAATAACAGCAATAATAATAAATAGCTAACATTTAAGCATTTTCTGAGTATCAACTCATTTAACCCTCAAACCAATTCTATGAACTAAATACTGATATTATTCCCATTTTATGAAACTTACCTAACATCACAGAAGTAAGTGGCAAAACAGAAACTAGAATCTGAGTCTGCCAAACTCAAAGGGCCTTCTTTCCCAAGGCAGAATCCAAATTCTTTACTTTAACTTAAATTTCTTTGGTCCCTGTTAAAATGCAGCCACACCCAGTAGAGACCTGAGAGCAAGCAAGTTTGTCAGATTCTCAATAGTGGAGACCAGCAATCTTATTTCTTCTGAGTGAGCACATGGGAAGACTGTATTTCCCAGCCTCCCTGGAAGATAGATTGGGTCTACAAGACTGGATTTGGGCCAGAAAGAAGGTGGGCATTGCAAACTTGTACATGCCAGTTCTGCTCCTTCTTCCCCATCTGCCTATTACAGGGTCACGTATCATAGGCAGCAGTATCAAAGGGGAAGGAACCTGGATTTCCCAGCCACCTCCAAGAGAAGAGCTTCTCAGGATAGCTACCCAACCTGCCTCAAACCATTACAGGAACTAAGAATAAACCTTCATTTTGTTAAACTATTAAGATCTGGAGGTTGCTCTTTTAGCAGCTAGTTTTGCTTATCCTGACAAATATATTTTCCCATGGTAAAAATATAGAAATACACACCAATGACTCATAGTTCGATTTCTCAGATTCAACAGAACTATTCCAAATTTCATCATAACCAGAAGTTTAAATTTGGCAACCACTGAGCCAAGGTTCTTTTTAGTTAATTAACCAAAACAAACAACAATCCAGCAAAAATTCACCTGGAGGACATCCAAGGATGTAATAAACTGTTCCTTTCTTCAGTATTTTCTTTTGGAGTATTTCAGATAACCTACCTGGTTCATGCCATGCCCTGTCTTACCTAATAACTGGGGGCTTTGCCTTAGAAAATCATTTCAGAAAATCCACCCTTTTAAAATCTCTTGAAACCACAGCATGTACAAGAGGGTGATGCTTGCCAATTTATTCCAACAGCTCACGGGATACAGAGGTTGAAGATGACTTTCTAGTTAATCAATTACGACTCATGTGGGGCTGTTTTAATCAGTGCTTCAAGATGCACCTGCAAACAATTAACTGCTCTAGGTAACAATAGCAAGAACAGAGAAAGTTCTGTACCGATGCAAATGGCATGTTCATTTTCTTTCACATGAGCAAGCAATGACTTCTGGGGTCTTTTCATGCTCGTGATCATTATCCAGAACTCTGATTTCTTCGGTATGGTGGTCAGCAAGACAAATTCAGTCAGTCCCGATGACTGCTTAGGACTACACAGACTAAATTTGTACACACAGAATAAATTTGTCACAGAGATGTTCAGCCACTTAAAATATTTTTAAAGAAAGTTTGGCAAAATGCAAGCCTGGGATATGACAGCTCTATGAAAGATCTATCAAATAAAAAAGATAACAATGGAAACTCTTCATCATTTATGGCACAGAAATTTGTAATGGGCTGAGCGATCTGAAGACACAATTCAAGGATTACTCTTCTCATATTGTTAACTTATTAAGCAACTATTGGGGGTTATTTTTTTTTTGTCTTAAAATAGGGTACCCAGAGATGGAAGGAGGAATACCTTTCAATGAGAATATTTGAAAATAAAGAATGACATTTCAACCCGGATTTTATATGCAGCACTATTCTGGGAACTAAGGAGAACAAAAACTTTTATACATTGTCACTGCTCCAGTGATATTTCATCTCAGGAACTTTTAAAAATAACCAATAAGATGCCCCTCTAGTTAAAAGCAGTGCGTCTCAGAGTGGTCCAAGGAAATCCTAAAACAAATTCACCTGGGTTGCCAAATAAAAGCCAGATTCTAGGGCGGGCAGCGGTGGCTCAGTGGCAGAGTTCTCACCTGTCATGCCGGCAACCCGGATTCAAATTCCGGTGCCTGCCCATGTAAAAAAAATAATAGTAATAAATAAATAAAATAAAATCAGATTCTTCAGCCCCATCTCAGATATAATGAATCAGAATCTCTGGGGCCTTGGAATAGAGGATTTTAATAATCACCATGTGACTCTGAGAATCACTAGTAAAGAAAAGACAACTTTTGAAGATCAAATGGTAAAAGTATAATGTACGGTGACAGAAAGTATTTTTCTGCAAGAGAACCCAGAGAAATTAAACCCCAGTAGAAGTGATATTTTTTAAAAAAATTAAGATTTTAAAGATCAGAATGAAGAGGTAGTAAAATGCACCTACCTAAATAAAACCAAGACCAGATGAAAGGATTTTATGAGCAAATTGTACTGCTTCCAATATAGATGAACTTGAAGTTTAATTTTTTATTCTCCTGAATAGAAATAGGGATCTTAAAATGTATATAGATAACTAGATGGATAGATAGAAATAACAGTCCTTACTGTGATTAGCAAACAGCTTAAGAGAGCACTTTTTATTCTTTATTTTATATTCTCCCCACTATTG
>PVIY010038733.1:0-23663 GCA_004026745.1 Myrmecophaga tridactyla | reverse complement strand
CTGTGGACTCTGCTTTGTGCTGCAGCATTCTCTGCTCTCCCCAAAACTCCTTCATTCTCCAAAATGCTTCCTCTTTTATAGGACTCCAGAAACTTATCAAGACCCACACAAATGGGTGGAGACATGTCATCACCTAATCCAGTTTAACAACCACTCTTGATTAAATCACATCTCCAGGAGATGATCTGATTACACTTTCAAACATACAGTATTGGATAGGATTAGTCTGCCTTTATGAAATGGGATTTTGATTAAAACATGGCTTTTCTAGGGGACATACATCCTTTCAAACCTGCACACTTAGGAAACCAAGTATCGAGTTGCCCTATGACCCAGCAATAGCACTACTTGGTATATACCCAGAAGAGCTGAAAGCAACAACACAAACAGACATTGCACACCGATGTTCATAGCAGAATTATTCACAATTGCCAAAGGATGGAAACAAACCAAATGCCCATCAACAGATGAGTAGATCAACAAAATGTGGTATATATATACATTGGAATATTATGCAGCAGTAAGACCAAATGACGTGCTGAAGCACATGACAAGATGGATGAGCCTTGAGGACATAATGTTGAGCGAAAGTAGCCAGACACAAATGGATAGATACTGTATGATTCCACTTTTATGACCAGCATAAAGCTATAATCAGAGGCTTATAATACAGAATATAGGGGTCTTAGAGATACATAGAACTAAAGATGGGTGAGCTGTTAGCTAATGAGGTTGAACTCCAATGCAAGGGAACAGATAGGAGCGAAAGTGATTCTCCAGTGGGTCTAGAAGTATTACCATCTTGAAGATGAAGAATGAAAGCGGGTGTATAGACCTACGTGTCCCACTGATGACACTAGAAATATGGATGAGTTCTCATAAGAATTACTTCAAAAGCATGATTTCTGTATAAAGAGTGTTTAAGTCCAGGGTACAGGGGGAAAACTGCTATTGCATGCTATGAGCTTTGTTTAAAAGGAAACCATCAGCTCTACCACAGCAACAGCAGAGGTAAATAATCGGGTAAGGGACAACAGTTAAGAGGAGATTTAGATTTCCTATTTGGCAAGGGTGTGTTTACTGGTTTTCTGTCTCTTGGGAACAATGAAATTATCTAAAATTGAGAATGTTGATGGACTGTGGACTTTGGGCCTTTTCCTTAATGCCCAATGAATGCAGGTAACTGAAGGCACAGAATAAGAAAGAGGTCCTTTAATCTAAATAGATTATTGTAATGCCTGGAAACATCCTGGAGTATATTAAGCAGATAATCAAAAAGTACTGGCAAAGTCCAGCCAATCCTAAAGAACACTTAGGGCAATATATAAGATTCCACATGGGTTCCAGGCACTAGAGTAACTTTTCAGAAACCTACAACCTCCAGATGGGTCCCTGGTCCAGAAACCTAGCCCAGCCTCTCCAGAACATCAGATAGTTCCATATCCCTACCCCATATTAGTGACAGATCCTTCCAAAATAAAAAATTTAGAATTGCTATAGTCCAAACACCCCTTTCAAAGATCAAAGGTGATGGTGGAATCATACATAGAAGATAGGACTTAACCAATGAATATGAATGCTGAATCATTAAACTGATATTTCTTTTGTTCCTCAGTATTTCAGAGCAGCTAGAAGTAAAAACCTAAAATTGTGAAATTGTAACCCATGTCAAACTCTGAAATATGTTCTACAAATAACTGTGGTGCTGTGCTTTGTAATTTATAGCTTTTTTGTATATGTTATTTTTCACAAAAGGAAAAAATTTGATTGGGATGATAAAAAAGCATTTAAGCCCTCCAGCCTCTTATATTCTGGAGTAGCTAGAAGGAAAAATATGAGCTGATCGTATGGTAACCCATGACAAATTTTGGGATCTGTCCTGTAACTACTGTTAAAGAGTGCTTTGAAAGCTATTGTTTTCTATTTCTTTGCTTTGTATATATGTTATATTATAAAATAAGAAAAAGGTTTAAAAAAAAAGTTAGTTGTAATGTGGAATTTGAAACCCTATCAACAAAACCTTAGGCCCTATTATATAAAAATCCACTAGGGGCAGCGCAATGGTGGCTCACTGGCAGAATTCTCACCTGCCATGCCAGAGACCTGGGTTCAATTCCTGAGGCCTGCCCGGGTGAGAAAAAAAAATCCACTGGTCTATCTTGGACTTTGAATGAATCTCCTACCCTTGTATGATTTTGTAACATTATGCACTGGTCTTTTGGAAAATTATTGGTTCGATGAGTTATGGACATCTTTCAAACAATGACATATTTCGTTTTAAAATATCACATTCTTTAATATTTCCACCAATCTCCTCAGAAAAGTTTTTAAGTCTTTGGAAGTGAGCAACCTTATTGTGGGAGATACAAATTTTCAAAAACTCTAATTTTCATTTGAAAGCTTAGATTTAACACTGGCCAAAAATAGTTAATTTCCTTGAAGTTGCAGGCTCACTTCATTTTCAAAAAAATACCTGCCAAACACCCAAATCTGAATAACCATAGTTTATCTATCATTCTTTTATGTAAAAATAAAAAGTGTTCCATTAAAAAAGAAGCTAGTAGTCTTATTTACAATCGCCAAGAGATGGAAATAGGCCAAATATCCATCAACAGACAAGTGGCTAAACAAGCTGTGGTATATACATACGATGGAATATTATGCAGCTGTAAGACAGAAAAAAGTTATGAAGTATGTAACAACATGGATGGACCTTAAGGACATTATGCTGAATGAACTCAGACAGAAACAAAAGGATAAATACTGTATGGCCTCATTAATATGAATTAACATTAATGAATGAACTTAGATAATTTCAGTTAAGAACAGAGGTCATCAGGAGATAGAAATAGGGTAGATATTGGGTAATTAGAATTGAAGGGATAGAGATTGTGCAAAGGGACTGATTGTAAAGATTCAGAAATGGACAGCACAATACTACCTAACTGTAATAGAATAATGCTAGAACACTCAATGAAGCTGAACATGAGAATGACAGAGGGAGGAAGGATACATGATAAGGACTAAGGTAGTATAATCTAGGAATGCCTAGGGTGAATAATAATAGTAACTAAATGTACAAATTTAAAAATGTTTTGCATGAGGAAGACAAAGGAATGTCAATAACGCTGGGTGTTAAAAATAGATGGTAATTAATATTTTAAAACTTCAACTTATGTGTGAGACTAAAGCAAAAAATACTTATTTGGTACAAAATTTATATTTTGACTAATGCATTTTCTAATATAACTTATGTGGACAGCTTAATTGAACACCATAAATACATGGAACCTTGACTAGGGCATGAGATTTTGTACATTTCTCCAAAGTAATACCTTGATAAATGCCAGAAGGATTTCAACAGGGAGTAAAAAAGTATTTTCAAAGTCCCCTTGGGGGAATGCTGAGAAAGGGGGAAAATTCAACTTCCCCAAGTGGAGAAGTTGATATTCTCATAAGCAGTGGGGACAACAAAGCAATAGGCTGAGCCCCCAATCTTGGGGTTTGTTCATATGAAACTTAACTCTGCAAAGGATAGGCTAAGCCTACTTAAAATTAGGCCTAAGAATTTCCTAATATAACTTATGTAGACAGCTTAATTGAACACCATAACCACAGGAAACCTTGAGTAGGACATGAGGTTTTGTTGGTTTGTCCAGAGTGATGCCCCAATAAACGCCAGAGTGGTTTGAACAGTGAATAAAAAAGTATTTGCAAAGTCCCCTTCGGGGAATGGTGAGAAAGGGGGAAAATTCAACTTCCCCAAGTTGAATTCTTGATATTCTCACAAGCAGTGCGAACAACCAAAGCTATAGGCTGAGCCCCCAGTCATGGGGTTTGTTCATATGAAACTTAACCCCACAAAGGATAGGTCAAGCCTACTTAAAATAAGACCTAAGAGTCACCCCCAAGAGAACCTATTTTGTTGCTCAGATGTGGCCTCTCTCTCCAGCCAACACAACAAGCAAACTCACCACCCTCCCCCTGTCTATGTGGGACATGACTACCAGGGGTGTGGACCTTCCTGGCAATGTGGGACAGAAATCCTGGAATGAGTTGAGACTCAGCATCAAGGGATTGAGAAAACCCCTAGAATTAGCTGAGATTCAGCATCAGGACATTGAGAAAACCTTCTAGACCAAAAGGGGGAAGAGTGAAATGAGACAAAGTATCAATGGCTGAGAGATTCCAAACAGAGCTGAGAGGTTATCCTGGAGGTTATTCTTAGGCATTAAATAGATATCACCTTGTTAGTCAAGATGTAGTGGAGAGGCTAGAGGGAACTGCCTGAAAATGTGGAGCTGTGTTCCAATAGCCATGTTTCTCGAAGATGACTGTATAATGATATAGCTTTCACAATGTGACTGTGTGATTGTGAAAACCTTGGGTGTCTGATGCTCCTTTCATCTACCTTATCGACAGATGAGTAAAACATATGGAATAAAGATGAATAATAGGGGGAACAAATGTTTCAATAAATTTAAGAGTGAAATGCTGGTGATCGGTGAGGGGGAGGGGTGGGGGGATGGTAAGTATGAATTTTTTTTTTGTTTTCTTTATTTCTTTTCCTGAATAGATGCAAATGTTTCAAGAAATGATCATGATGATGAATATGCAACTATGTGATGATATTGTGAATTACTGATTATATATGTAGAATGGAATGATCAAAAGTTATGAATGTTTATGCTTGGGTTTTTTTTGGTATTTTTTAAAAAATTTAAAAATTAATAAAAAAAAAGAAAGATTGCTGGGTAAAAGAGAATGTGTATTTGTAATTTAAATTGATATTTGTCCAATTGTTCTCCATTTTGGATTGATTTAACGCACATTCCTGCCAGCAGTGGAAAGAGAAAATGTTTGTAAAGATAAAAAACGGAATTAGTAATATGCTATTTTCTCTGATAATTAAATAATTGGTGGTTTTTATTGCCAAAAAAAAAAAAATTAGGCCTAAGAGTCACCCCCAAGAGAACCTCTTCTGTTGTTCAGATGTGGTCTCACTCTCTCAGCCAACACGACAAGCAAACTCACTGCCTTTCCTCTCTCTACAAGGGACATGACTCCCAAGGATGTGGACCTACCTGGCAATGTGGGACAGAAATCCTAGAATGAGCTAGGACTCAGCACCAAGGGACTAAGAAAACCCTCTTGACCAAAAGGAGGAAAAGAGAAATGAGACAAAATAAAGTGTCAATGGCTGAGAGATTCCAAACAGAGTCGAGAGGTTATCCTGGAGGTTATTCTTACACATTAAATAGATATCACCTTTTTAGTTAAGGAGTAACAGAGAGGCTGGAGGGAACTGTCTGAAAATGTAGAGCTGTGTTTCAGTAGCCATGTTTCTGGAAGATGATTGTATAATGATATATCTTTCACAATGTAACTGTGTGATTGTGAAAACCTTGTGTCTGATGCTTCTTTTATCTACCTTATGGACAGATAAGTAAAACATATGGATTAAAAATAAATAATAGGGGGAACAAATGTTAAAATAAATTTAGTAGACTGAAATGCTAGTGATCAATGAAAGGGAGGGGTAAGGGGTATGGTATGTATGAATTTTTTTTGTTTTCTATTTCTTTTTCTGAATTGATGCAAATGTTTTAAGAAATGATCATGATGTTGAATATACAACTATGTGATGAAAAAAATATTAATATTGTATGTTGATTGGTTTTATTAAAAAAATTAATTAGTTGTTAACATAATTAAATGAACGAAATAACCAATAAAAACTGATTAATCAATTTAAATTGTAAAAGCTTATAGTCTTTTACCGAGAAATTCTACATTTAGGAACGTGTCCTATAAAATTAAAAGCCTAAGTATACCAAGATGTAGGTACAAGGAAATTTATCCCAGCATTATTTGGAACTGCAAAAAATTGGAAGCAACTTGAATGTAGATCATTAAAGGGTTAGTTAAATAAATTGTGGTACCGCTATACAATGGAATACACGCTGTTCTAAAAACAGATAGGATGGATCTAAATGTACTCATATGTCCATGATAATATTAAGTTAAAATAAATCAAGGTGTGGAATAGTAAAAAAAAAGCAGCTAGTTTAGCTCACAGCTCAATGACACAAGTGGTTTTCCTAGAGATGACCATTACACTGCAATGTGCTTTATGCACACTTCCTATTTAATCACAATGAACATAAAAAAGACACGCACTCAAGAATAGAGATTTTTTTTTTCATGGGTAGGCACCGGCAATCCAACCCAGGTCTCAGGCATGTCAAGCAAAAATTCTGCCACTGAGCCACCGCTGTGCCCGCCACCCAAGAATAGAGATTTCTTAAGGCTTTTAACTGCTTCAAAGGACATTAAGCGAAACTGCCATTTTCTCAGATGCTTTTAACACAAGTGTTTGGCTGTAAAGAACACAGTTAACTCACATAGTTTGGTGTCACTGCCTTGATTCACGCTGAGGTGCCAGCAGTTCACCCACCACTGCTTCTTCATTATCAATGCAAATGTCAACATGGTGAAAGGGTAAATAATGTCTAAGTTTTATTATTAAAATCATTTTGACCCCATAATCTCCTTAAAGAAAAGGAGATTATTTTCTTTTCACCAGGAGTGATCACCAGGAGTCTGTGGACTATGCTTTGAGAGCCACTATTTTAAAAGACTGGAAACTAAGTTGAATTTTAATAACAGAAAAAACTTTTATTAAATTTTTATTTTAAAAAGTTTAATAAAAATTTTCATAAGAATACATTTCATAAAACTTTTTAAATGTCGGAGACTATCAAATCATCTAGTTTATTCTTTCAAAAGAGGCTGTATCAGAATCCCCTGTACATTAGCACAGCCCTACTAACAGATATTAAAGAAGGGGCCCTTTGTTTAAAAAGTACTCTAGCAGTTGGAGGTGCATTCAGGTTTACAAAGCACTGATCTAGTCTATGCACTTAAAGAACTGTCAAAAAAGCAATGAAACAAATTAAAATATCATGAATACATGCAACTGATTAAACTGATCAAAAGACTAATTACATAGACATTAAGTCTTTTCTCTACAATTAGCCAGCAACTGTATTTAAATCTAAACACATAAAATTCTTCCTTCAGCTAATCTAGAAGGGGATGTCTATGACAAAGATGCAGCTAGTGTATCTAAATATAATGATTCCTAGCTTATCTTACCCCACACAGTACTATGTCCAGCCTTTCAACAGATGATTCAATTATTACGACTGATATCAAATGCTTTAGAATTCATTAATGAATACAAATGATATATATCCTTAGTCGAATTTTACATTAAGAAATACCTGAAGAAATGTCTTGAAGATTTGTGTTACATAGATTCATTCAGTAAAACACAGAAATCCTAATTTACTACAAGGAAAAATATTCAGTAAAAGTCCTTTTTAAAATCATAAATAGGATATACATTTAAAACATGTACATTCAGGTTTGATAGATTTTAAGTAAACTCCTACATTGCTCCAACGGCGAATGATCACAAAGTAAAGGCTGTATTATATCAAAACAAATGAAGCAATAAGGGAAAGCATGCTAAAATAACCTAAGCCTTTAAAATCAAAAGGTGTCTTTTTTTTTTTTTTACATGGGCAGGCACTGGGAATCCTTTTTTTTAAATAATATAGATTCCCATGCCTCCTCCCACTCCACTCCCACTATGAATTAATGCGTTGGGGAGGGGGTTGGGTGACAAAGAAGTGTGTGTGTGTTTTAAAAAGCTAAAGAATCAACCATTTCTGCAGATGAGCATTTGGGAATCACTTCAGGTAATGTAAATGGAGACCTGAACATGCCGCCTACATGATCTATCAGATCTAACAGAACTGCTAACTAGTTCAACTTGTTGAGCAACTGTCTCAGCATATAAATTAACCCCAGAAAGCAAAAGCTAAATCAAGGCAACTTGACTTCACAGGAACCAGTGAAGTGACCAGTTAATTGGTGGTTGGGAAATTTTATGGTTTCCAAGCAGATTACTACACTACTAAAACCAAAGTCCTTTGGGAGGTTAGAGGTTCATTTAGGGAAAGTCCTTAGTCTCTAAAAGGAGCACAAGTAAGCATTAGAGAGTACTTTAAAAGACCTACTTCCAGTTTAGAATAGGGATAATATACCAACTTCTCACCATGGGAAACAAAGCTCCCTTACACTTGCCACCAGACAGTTCAAACGAACTGGAATTGAAGAGAGACTTACAAACTTGGAAGCAAAACAAATGTAGCAATGCCTTTAAAAGACCCATTATATTAGGCATGAGATTACTATATTGTGTAGCATGTATGTATCACGTGAAATAGTTCAAAAGATAAATGAAGACCTTAATGATTCAACTACTGAAGAACACTGAGCTAGCTACCTACATCCCATACCAATTAAATCATAATTTCTGCGGGGTGGGATCCAGGCATCAGTATTTTGTAGACCGCCCCCAAGGGATTTATTTCAAAGGGCAGCCAAGGTTGAGAAAGACTGCCCTAAATATTGAGTAAAAAAGCATTAAATTGATGACCCCTCCACAGTTACAAGTTTTCCAAAATGCAAAAGATCTCATTTAAAATTTAAATAATGCAATATGGTCCTTGAACTGGAAAGTATTTATAATTATCACCAATTTTAATCTGATTAAGATGTAACAACAGACACTTATAATTGTCTCTCTGCTATCTACCTGATCTATGCTATAATTTGCAGTAGCAAATAATCAAGATTTAAATTCTTATAAGAATATGACCAGCTATCATTTTAGTTCTACATATTTAACACTACCCTGGTTCTCATTTTCTCTTTTTTTTTTTTTTTCAGGGGGTCTGAAGCTTAATTTTAACAAACAACAGACATCAGACCTTCATTTTCTCTTAAGGTTAAAACAAATTTTCCTGTATGACAATCACCATGTAATGATGTCAAGGTGACACGAAGTGAAATACACTGTACTGGAAGTAACTGGAATTTGGCCAGATTTTCTCATCACCAATATTACACATTTTAGACGAAAAAAAAATCCAAAAATTCTAAATCTGATTCATTATCAAGCACATGCTTAAATATTATAACGCAAATAGTATCACAATAAATGATTACTGGGCATATTTGCCAACTGCCTGAATCTTTCATTTTAAAACAATGGTCTTCAACTGTTCAGCAAAAAGCACAAAATTGATAATTACATATTTAATTATATTAAATGCATTATTCTGAAATCCAGCTTCTTTAACTCTCATTTAGTGTAGAAAACAATGAAATCTTTTTAGTCAAGTTAGTTTTATATATGCATCACCTCAATCACCTTCTATCACCACTTAAACAAAAAAAAAATTCTGTCCAACTACACAACCTTCTAGAACAAAAAGGAAATCCCAAACATATTGTACAATAAGCAATGAAATGACTAATAGAAGAAGCTTTTAAAAACCATTCTCTCAGGTCGGGTTTAACAAATGAATATAATTACTGAATCATTAAATTGATATTTCTTTTAGTCTCCATCATCTTAAAGTAGCTAGACGTAAAAACCTAAAATTGTGAATTGTAAACTCATACCAAACTTTGAAATCTGTTCTACAACTAAATGTTGTGTTGTGCTTTTTAACATTGCCTTTTTGTATATATGTTATTTTTAATAAAAAAGGAAAAAGAAGTCAACTGTGATGATAAAAAAAAAATATTCCTTCTAGCCTCCTATATTCTGAGTATGGTAGCCCGTGACAAACTCTGGGATCTGTCCTGTAACTACCTGCTGAAGAGTGCTTTGAAAACTATTGATTTTTCCTTTCTTTGCTTTGTATATGTTATATTATACAATAAAAAAAAAAGTTAACAAAAAAAATCAAAACATTCTCTCAATATCTAGAGCATTACATAAGATTATACAGAAGTTTCATGCACTAGGGCAATTTTCCAGAAACCTACAACCTCCAGATGGATCCCTGGACCAGGTTAAGTCCTGAAATGCAAGAGCCCAGCCTCTCCGAAACATCAATGTTCCATCCCCCTATCCCATATTATCAACAGATCCTTCCAACATGAAAAAGTTAGAATGGGTGTAGCCCAAACACCCCCTAAAGAGTGGGAGCAAGGCTAAACCCTACCAAAACCATTCCAGCCAATCCTAAAAAACATCTAGGGGAACACATAAGATTCTACAAAGGTTCCAAGCACTAAGGTAACTTTCCAGAAACCTACAACCTCCAGATAGGTCCCTGGACCAGATAATTCCTGAAACCTAGAGGGGCCAGCCTATCCAGAACATCAGCTAGTTCCATTTCCCTACCCCATATTATTGACTGCCCCTTCCAACATGAAAAATTTAGAATGATCACAGCCCAAATAACCCTAAAGAGTGGGACAGAAAGGTCAAAAGTGATGGTGGAGTTATACAGAGAAGGTAGGGTTTAACAAATGAATATGATTGCTGAATTGGTAAATTGATTTCTTTTAGTCTCCAGTATCTTAGAGCAGCTAGAAGTAAAAACCTAAAATTGTGAAACTGTAACCCATAGCAAATTCTGGAATCTGTGCTACAACTAATTGTTGTGCTGCACCTTGAAATTTATTGCTTTTTTGTATATATGTTATTTTTCACACACACACAAGTCGATTATGATGATAAAAAAATATTTATTCTTTCTAACCTCTAATGTTCTGGAGTAGCTAGAAGGAAAATCTGAGAGGATGGTATGGTAGCCCATGATAAACTATGGGATCTGTCCTGTAACTACTTGTTGAAGAGTGCTTTGAAAACTATCGTTTTTTTCTTTCTTTGCATTGTATACATGTTATATTATATAAAAAAATAAAAAGTTAAAAAAAAAAAAGAGTGGAAGCAAGATCAAAGGTGATGGTGGAGTTATACAGAGAAGGTAAGATTTAACAAATGAGTATGAGTGCTGATATTTCTTTTTGTCTCTAGTACCTTAGAGCATCTAGAAGTTAAAAACCTAAAATTGCGGTAATGTAACCCATACCAAACTCTGAAATCTGTTCTACAACTAATTATTGTGACGTACTTTGAAATTTATTATTTTTTTGTATATATGTTATTTTTCACAAAAAAAATTTTTAAAACGCGAAGGAAGTGTATGAGAGAAGATAGGATTAACAAATGAGTGTAACTGCTGAATCATTATACTGATATTTCTTTGGATCTCCAGTGTCCTGGAGTAGTTAGAAGAAAAAATGAAAAATCGTGGCTCTGAAACCCATACCAAACTTTAAAATCTGCTCTATAACTACTCGTTAAAATGTACTTGGAAATATATTGCTTTTTTGAATATATGTTATGTTTCACACATACAAAAAATCGTCATTGAATAGGAAACAGGAAGAAAAAACATGGGGCAAGAGCTATAGGGAAACAAATTAGAACTGAAAGTTTAAACATAAGAAAAATAATAAAATGTTATCACCAATATAGGCAAAATATTAGGTAAGACTAAATATGCATTTTTAATTTAACAGACTCGGCAGAACGTGTACGGTTAGCTGTGCTAGTAAAGGTCTCACCAATTCACAGCCCAATGACAATGGTATCTAGTGATGTTACCTTAACACTGGCTCTATCAGAAAAAGTCATTTCAAGCCAGAGAGCTGAAATGTAACTGCTAGAATAATCAGTTTATAATACTTATTCTTTAATTTAGGAGAAGAGGGGTGGAATTTGAAAGGGAATGCAAAAAAATTCACACCAAACAGAGAACTAGCTCCACTACAGTATAGCTTAAGAAAGTAAAGCACAGGTTTTTAGATTTGCTGCTTCTTAGTATAAGCAGACTGGCTTTGAGGAAAGCCATCATAAAAGGTCAATGAACCACATAAAACTGATTCAGGCTTTCTCAGCACAAACTTTCATGAAGTCTGAAACAGATTTGCAATGAAGTCACTCAGTTAAACCAAATTTCACTTCAAAAATAAAAAAACTAAAATGCATTATCTCTTTAAAGCAAATTCACCCAAAAACCTAGAAAGCAAAGAAAAAAGCCACTTCTATTAATAGACTCACAAAATGTTTTATCAATTTTCTCCAGAAAGGCTTTTAGTTTTAATTCCAATAACTTAAACCTACCTAATTCATCACCACCTTAATAACTAAAGTTACTCCAAGTCATAAATGTTTGGCCTCCCTCTATTACATCTGTTCTGTAACAAACCCATTTAAGGAAATAAAATCATGACCACATTATGGAAGAAACACAGATGAGAAACCGTATTTTTAAATGTTAACTGTATCATGAATTAACCATATCACAGCTTTCCAGCAGAAAAATAAAAATTACACCTCAGAATTTCATATGCTGTATTTCAACTAAAATATATCTAGTCCCGGCATGGCAAAGGTAATTTATTGAAATGCAATGTTCTAAATCTAATTTCTTTATAAAAGTATGCATTTCTTCATTTCCTTTTAAGGCTCTAAATGGTTTCTGCCTGCACAAAGTACTGGCCGGACGTCTTAACCGAATATTCAAGCTGCTACAGACTAAAAGGATGCTAATTCTCGAAAAAGTCAAGCGAGACTTTTTTTCAATCAGCCAAGAACGCATGCCTTTAGAGTCAATTCAGGATACATAAAATGATTACCTATATTTTGTATTATAATTACTAAATAACTGGCAACTTAAGCTTAAACTATGGGGTAAAACCTAAAAGAATTAAACCAATTCCAAAATAAGTTAAAGATAAATATGTGCATATAATGGGATGTATGCACAACTATATGATGCTGTGAGCCAGCAACTGTATACTTCGGATGTGTGTATGGTGTGTGACTGTATCTTAATAAAACTGCATTTTTTAAAAATGTGTTCATATATTTTTTAAAAGGTTTACTAGGGTTTTCAAAGGGAAAAGAGCTATCCATTTTCAACAGGGTTTTAAAAAAAATCTCTCTATACCGCAAAGAAACCTTTCATGTTAACTAAAAAACACCCATTTCTTTTAAAATCTAGCTTGAGAAATAAGAACAGCAGCTTAGGGCCTGTGATGGAGTCATCGTCCTCCACGCTACACCAATTTCACGATCAGTACACTTAGTCCTGGCAATAAGATAAACTACGTCTTTTATTAGGAAATATTTTTTACTGGAGGCGGGAATGGCGGTTCAATTAGGTGCTAAAAATGTTTCCTGCATACCGCCATCACCCACAATACTCAAAAAGTAAACAAAACAAAGCCAGAAACGTAAACTAGAATGACACGATCAGGAAGAGAAAGGGGTGAAGAGAAAAATACACTTTTGCTTGACAAAAAAAAAGGAAAACTATTCACAACTTTTATTTAAAGGTAAGGTTCCTCCCCGTCCACACTCCAACCCAACGCGCTTTGCCGGGGCACACACTGAAACTACTTAAATAACAAAGAGGAGCAAAGGCCGCAGCGGGAGTCCTTCCCATCCGAGTTTAACTTGATTCCCGTCCTAACTACGAGGGGACTTAGGGACAGGAGGACCAACTCTGGCCGGAGCTCGAGGGACTGGAGCCACCGCGCCCAGCCCGACCCGCGCAGGGGCCGCCGACCCGATTGAGCTCCTCAGGCGGCCGCACTCACTCGCTCGCTCTTCCCAGCAGACCTGCCCGCCTCCCGCGCGCTCCCCGCCGCCTCCACTGCCGCCGGGAACCCGCCCCGGGGCGGGGAAGCCGCGGGCGGGGCGCGCGGGCCAGGCCGGGGGAAGGGGAGGGGACATGGCGCGGTTACCTGGGCTCGGGTGGTGGCGAGAGAAGTCCGCTCTCCCGCCGTTGCTCCCCCAGCAATACAGACTGCTCCTCAGCCCCCGCCTCAGAGAGTGTGGGCCAGTCCGTCCCCTTCTCGGCGCCGCACCGCTGCCCGTGCGGGCCGGACCAGCTCGAGCTCCCGGGCCACCCCGGGACTGGGGGCCTCTCTCGTGGGACGCCTGGCTCCCCTCACCCGCTCCCGCCCTCCGGACGGCCGCGGAGCCGAGGGGAGGGCGAGAAGGGCCCGGGGAAGAGAGCTGGCGGGCACCAACGGGGGCTTCTCCACCCAAGCCGCTCCGTTACCGCAGCGGCGACGACGACCAGGGCCGTGTTGTTGCTGCCAACTTGTCGAACGGACACTGAGCATGCGCGCGCAGGGACCACATCCGGGTAATTTCAGGGTTTGGCCCTTTTCCCCCTCAGCTTTCCCTTCTCCCCAGTGCCCCCGCCTCCTGCCCTGTGTGACGGGTGCAGTCGCTCTGCGCAGGCGCTCGCGGGGTAGTGCGGGTCCGCCGACAGCTGAGAGTCCCGGCCCTTGCTTGGGCCCCGGCGGAGGGGGTTGTTTCACGGTGGTGTGGGGGGAAGGCTACATGCAGAGAGTGGTCATCAAAGAAGTTGGCATCCCTTTCCAAAAAGTGCGCAAGCAGAATGGAAGAAGGGGCTGCATTCCTACAGAATCGGCGTAATAATAGTTTGCGTCTAAGTGTTTATGATCAGCGGTCAGCGGAGTATTTTTTTTTTCTTTTAGGACCTGCGTGGATGCAAAAGTTAGATTTTAAAAGCCCAATCTAGCTCAGAGGAGAGGGTAGTTGTACTGATTTAATTCGGGAAGAGACTGGCGGTGACCGGGCCTTCCTTCTCTTCCTACCAGCCCTGGATCACGAGATGCAAAGGTGTTTAACTCCTGAGACGCCTCCCGGGTTAAGGAGATGCGCATGACATTAACCAAGGAATCATATTTGATAGTCTTGCCAGGTATTGTGAAATGTGAGTGATTCTTACTGGAAGAGTTTAGGCGGAATCTCAGAGTTGAAAGAGACTTTCGATGTCATACAACACCACTAACTGAGTTACTTGTTGGCTGGGGAAAGACATAAACTCTGCTCTTCATTCCATACTTCTTTTTAAATTTTCACGAGACATTTCTCTTGTAATTTAAAAAGTATCAGCACACTGTCTGATGTACATAGGCATTTTTTTTTCCATGAACTCCGAACCACTTCTCGTTGGAGGTCTCACCAAGACTAACAATTAGAAAGTTCTCAAGTCTTTTCTTAGGCCTTATCCCTCAGGAACTCCACTCCTCCTGACCTTCGCACCACTCGGAGCCCGGTTGTGTCCTCTCCATCAAACCACAGGCTCTTCCCTCTTCTACGAGAAAGCCCCTTAAAGAAATGTCTTCACACTGGCGTTTTCATACACCTGGGGGTTCATGAAGACCAGTTTTAAGGATATTCATTTCCAGAATCTTCCACTACATTCTGTACTCTTCTTAAAAATTGTTCAGCCCTAGAAGGCACAGCATTCCCTTTAAAAATTGTCTTTCTACCTTACAAAAGAAAGTTAAACTCTCACACATTACTAGGGTACATGGCCCAAGATGTAAAAGTCTCCAGGGCAATTCAAAAAGAGAGTTCAAAAACTTGGTGTCTATGCTGAGAAAGTGAACTACCCTAATAAGTTGATATTAAATTGCTTTGCAAGACAGGTGGTTTCCAATTCTTCACTGTCAGCAAAATTGAAGGAAAACCTAAGTTGTCAGCTTATAAATTACTAAAAATTATTTGGTAATGGATCAATTTGTGATTCTCAGACATACACCTCAGGAGTTTAGAGAATTGAGTAACATTGCTATAACTAAACTTCTCCCATTCCCATCTGTATTAGTTATCTATTGCTATATAACACTATTACTACAAATTTAACAGCTTAAAACAGCGTACATTTATTGTCTCACAGTTTCCATGGGTCAGGAGTCCAGGCACAGCTTAGCCCCATCCTTTATAATGTTGCAGTCAAGGTGTCAACCAGGTCTGGGTGTTTATCTGAGGCTCCATGGAGAAAGGACCCACTTCCAAGGTCACATGCTTATTGGCAGTATTCAGTCCCTCATGGGCTGCAGGACAGAGGACCTCAGTCCTTTACTGGCTGTCTGCTAGAGGGCCCTTCAGAACCTTACCATGTGGCCTTCTCCATAGGGAAGCGCACAGTTTGGCAGCTTGCTTGTTTAAAGCCAACAAAGGGAAGAGTTTCTCGGCAAGACAGAGTTTACAGTTTTATGTAGCATAATCACATAAACATAATCATAAACATCACTCCAGCTTTAAATTTTGTTATCCAGAGCCCCTCATTGTTACACTCATTCCCCTCCATTTTTTTTTTCATAATTTGTTCCTGTCAGTTTCTCCCATACCACTTCTGTCTTCATCCTAGGTGGTTGTAATATATATTTACATGATGTTTCCAGTAACCCTGGCCTCTCAGTATCGTGAATTCTCCTCCTACAAGGATCTTGTCCTCCATCCTAATTCAACCACTCACTGCCATGATCATACTCTAGCCTTTGTTATCAAACTCTACAACTTCTTCCTAATCACAATTTCAAAATTTCAAATTTCTCACACTATGAGCACCACCTCATATTTCCAGGTCACTCCCAGTAGTGCTCCCGACTCCAACAATTCTTCAACCCTCATATCATCACTCCCCTCCTTACCCAGCTAAAAACCCTGGCCAGTCATTAAAATCACTCCCTTGTATACATCCTCAACCTATTTGCCCCTCCCGTAACCCTGATAAAAGCCAGCTCCCACTTATTCCACTCTGGCACCCATGCAACTAAATGTAGCTAGGAAATAAAACACAATTACAGTGACTAATTTCACTTTAATTTTATCACCAGGAGCCTCAAATGGGCCCTTAGTTTTGCCCAGCTATCCAGTCTCCCTTTTCCAATCTCTAGATAACTATTTCATAATAACTTTGCTTTCTATTTCATTGAGATAATTGAAGCAATCAGTAGAAAACTTCTGCAGAATCCCACCATCACATCTACCCATATACCAACATCTACGATTTCTTCTCTGCCTTCCCCTCCATGCCATAGTTGAATTTTCCATGATCCTAAATAAACTCAGTCCCTTCACTTAAGCAATAGATATCAGTCCTCTCTTACCTAATCAACATCATCACCATCACTTCAGCAATTATCCTCCCTCTTCCTTCTCCACTGTATCATTCCTGTAAGCATACAAGCAACTGTATTTTGCCATTGCTAAAAAGTCTTCTCTTTGACCTGCTTGCACTGTCAGTTACCTCCCCATTTCTCTGCTTCCTTTGAAGCAAAACTCCTAAAAGAGTTTTCTATATTTTGTCTCCAGTTCCTCTCTCATTCTCTCTTTTTTTTCCTTCAGGAGGAAACATACCATATGATAGCATTTATATAAAATTCAAAAACATGCTAAACTCTACATGCATGTTAAAACTCCAACATATGTAGTAAAATCGTAACTACACACATAGGATTATGAATGTGACATACATTAGGTTTTCATAAGTGATAGGCATCTCTTAAACCCATCCATTCAGGCTTTCACCCACACCCCTTTACCAAAACTACCCTTGCCAATATTAACAATGAACTTCATGTAGCTATATACCATGATCTGCTCTCACTTTTTATCTTAATTGACCTGTCTGTAACAATTGACACAGCTAATCACTTAATTCACTTTTTTCTTTTTAAACAATACTCTTGATTTTCCTCCTTCATCACCATTTCCTCCTATCTCTGTCTTCTTTGCCAGTTTCATCTCTTCTCCTAGAACTCTTAACCTTACAGTGACCCAGGGCTCACTCATTGGTGATCTCATCCAGCCTCCTTGCTTTCAACTTCACCTAAGATATATCATTGTATATGATGGCAACTTCCAAATTATATCTCCAGCCTGACCTCTCACTTAAACTGATATCTGTAGTCTACTGGACATCTCAGAGTTATGCCACAACCTGAACAATATCCTCTCCCAAACCTTTTTCCCACCAGGCAATTCCTCCTTGTAGTTTCTCCATCCAGAAGCCCTGAGGTCATGCTGGACTCTTCAATCTTTGCTCCAGTCCAGAGCCTGAGCATCCTTCACCACCTCCACTGCTACTCCTGAGCTGAGCCACCGTCATCTTAGGGTGAAATTAGAGCAATAGTCTTCTAAAAGTCCTCGCTATTCTCATACTTATCCCTTAGAGACTATTTTCAACATAACAGCCAGAGTAACCCTCTTAAAACATAAGTCAAATATTGTCATTCCTCTGCTTAGATCCCTGCAATGGCTCCCCATTTCGCTCAGTCTATACAATACTCTACAAAATTCTACAAGAGCTGCCCTTCATCCCTGTTATTACCTCTCCTATCTCCTATTATTCTCCTACAGGATCGCTCTGTCCAGACTTACTGTCTTCCTTTGTTGATCCTAGAAGATGTTAGCTTTATTCCAAATTTAGAACCTTTGCACTAGCTGATCCCTTTGCCTGTACACATTTCCCAAAAATATCTATATGGCTACCCATCCCTCACCTCCTTTGGTCAAATATCACTTTTCTCATTGATGTCCACCCTGACCTATTTAAAATTGCAACCAATTCTTTTCCTTTACACTCCAGATCCCTCTTACCTTCCCCTATTTTTCCCTCATAGCACTTATCTTCTTCAGACATATATTACTATTATGTGTTATGCTTATTATTTATTGTCCCCACCCCACCCCCACAGAATGAAGTCTCCATGAGGGCAGGGATTTTTCTGTTGTGTTTACTCATGTATTCAAAGTACCTAGAATAGCTATTGGTACATAGAGAGTGCCCAAATAAATGTTTGTAGAATGAATGCACAAGATGTCTCATGCATCTAGCCATAAAAATGAAAACTAGAAATAGAGTTGGTTCTGAACCTTATTTCATTTCAGCAGTAAAATTTGACCCTTTAACTTTTGTTTATTAAAATTTATGTTGTTTAGATCAATTTGATATTAAAAATTGTATTAATAATATACTCATGATTTTTTTTAACTTGGATATTCCTGGTCACAATTTTTTTTTTAATTTTGTTTTAGGGAAATATGATGGGCTGATCAATAAAAGACTCTCTAGCATGAAATATTATATTAAAATGCTCAGGGGGCAAGTGGAATGGAAATACAAAATAAGGAGAAAAAAGTGATTTAAAATTTCTTTTAAAGAAAATCTTGTTCATGTATTTTTTTAAATGGATGATGGGTTCATTATGATATTTAGATTCACTTGAGTACACTTAAAGAATGATGTAACAATCTCATTTTTAAATACCAATACTTATGCCAGAAATAACAGTGCTTGTCATTATTTAAACTTTTGGGGAAACGTTTTAGATAAGACCTTTAAAAGTACAAGAAGAGACATAATTTGTCAAATTCCTTTTAGGAGGTAAGCTAGGAAGAAATTTTAAAGATCATAGTCCAAAGCACTCAAAGAGAGCTATCACCTTTCCCTGAAACTTCTCCAGGTGTAACATCTCAATTCACACATCTTTCTATAATCTTGGGAGGCAAATTATTGAGACCTTTCTATTTCCTACTTCTAAGAATTCCTACTCCAACTCCTAAGAATATGAGTTTCTCACGGGTGAGATTACAGGGCTTTAACCTTTTCATACTAGGGGTGAAGACAGAGAGCTCCCTATCACTGCCCACTTAGAAAGGAATATAATAAAATATTAAGTTGGAAATGACCTAGCAAGTGACAGTTCCAGGCACATGTTAGCATCATGATATTTTAGAGTAAACTTTATATTTTTAAAATAAACCAAGTTACCTTGAAAATCATTTAGCATTGATTAACCTGAACAGTGAAAGTGTTTACCACATTTCTAAAAGCAATGTGAAAAATTCTGTCATCTCCTTTGGCTTAAAATATAAGAAGTTATGCCTGAAGGTGTGGCAGGCAGTTGACTATCAAAGCATTTATTTGTTCCTTTAGTGTTAGAGGAGGGTAAAGACTTGTTGAGGCAGAGAGAAAATGAGTGGAACTAATGCTCCTCTTTGCCCTCTCCACACCACTTCCCCCAAAACTGTAATATCTGCTATCCATTCCAGATCCAGCATGGGTCACAAGGGCAGTGTGGAGAAAATCCCAAGGGGGAAAGGGGCGGTGGCAGGAAGGAAGGAATTAGGTGGGCTGGGAAGGGAAATCACAGCCCACCTATGACGGGCAGCTGTGCTCTGAATATTAACAGAGTTTGGAAGGCAGCTGTACAAAACCCCTTTGTCAGTTCTGACCACCTCATCCAGGCAATGAATATTTTATTGAATAATTCAGAGGTGCCAGGTTCTAAGGGAATTCAGAGATACATTTATTACAGTACATGCCCTTGAGTAACTCTCAATCTAGCGGAGAAAAGAGTGAAGACGATTCTAACAATATAGAATTGGAATACTGGAAGAAAAAAGTGAAGGAGCAGTTATATCTTCCCTAAGAGAGCTCAGAAGGCTTCATAGAGGAGGAGATATTTGAGCTGGATCTTGAGGTAGAGTAAGAGTTTGCCAGCAAAAAGGATTGAGTAACATATTCTCAATGTCTCTATGTTAAGGAATTATCTGTGTTTACATGTGTTTTAAGGTTGGATCTATCGTGTTTGGATATCTACAGTTTAGCTTTGTGATTCAAGTTAAAATATGTAATTGAATAAATGGTATATATTTATGATTTAACATTTTAATTTTACTAAGTTTGAAAACGGTATTAAAACATTTTAATGACCTTAAAATTCACTATAATTATACATTTGATTTATAATATTTACTAATGTTATTTAAAAACTTGGAAAGGTGTTGTTTAAGTAGGACGATTAGAGTTCATAGAAATTATTAAATATATAAATGAAAGAGAAAAATCATTGAGTAAGATTGAGACAGAGGAAATGGCCTAGAGATAGGAAGATGGTTGGTGTCTTTGTGGAATGGTTAAAAAAAAAAAAGATCAATATGTAGCCATAGATATATTTGTCCACGTACAAACAAAAACAAAATAAAATAAAAACATCACTTATAAAAGGTTATAAAAGGCCTAGAACAATGTGTATTTGATGCTATCTTTTGTGTTTAAAAGGAGAAAATTTATATATATAGCTACTTGTACATGTGTAAAGAAACTCTGTAAGAATATACCAGACACTTATAACTACAGCTACATGTGGAGGGGTAGTAATTAAGCAGTTTGCAAATAGGGGTGAAAGGAAATTTTTCATTGTATAATTTCTTTTATTTTTGAACTACGTAAATGTATTACCTATTCAAAAAATTAAATTGAAACATCATTAAAACTTGAAATTCGAAGTGACTGGAACCTAGTCACTGTATGTTCCACATACAGCCTCATTGTTCTCCTTCAAGACCATGCTCCTCCAGAAACCATTCCCTAAAGTTTGTCTGAGTTGGTCATCTTTCTTTCTGATCCCAGACGAAGCTGTGAGAACCCTGAGGAGAGAGGTTCTTTTTCCACACCTTCTCCGAGTACTTAACACTGGACCTTGTACACAGCAAGTGTCAGAGAATGTTTGTTGAATGAATGTATGGAGGAGAGAGGCAGGAGATGAGGCTGGGAAGATAAGACTATGAAGGAAGACATGCAGATGAATTGAACTCCATTTGAGGCCAGTATTTTGTTTTGTTTTGTTCTTTATAATTTTATATTGAGGTATCAGTTTCGTATTATAAACTTTACCCTATACACAGTTTGAAAAGTTCAGGTAAGTATATACAATCAAACAACCATCACCAAAATCAAAATTTAGAATATCAGAGATGAGCCCAGCCTTGGCATCATGGGACTGAGAGACTTCTTGACCAAAAAGGGGATGATAAATGAAACAAAATAAAGTGTCAGTGGCTGAGAGATTTTAAGTAGAATCAAGAGGGTATTATGGGGCCACGGTGGCTCAGCAGGCAGGAACGCTTGCCTGTGATGCCAGAGGACCTGGGTTCAATTCCCGGTGCCTGCCCATGTAAAAAAAAAAAAGAGGGGATTATGGAGGTTACTCTTATACAGTATATAGCTATCCCTTTTCAGTTTTTGGTGTATTGGAATAGCTAGAGAGAAATACCTGAAATTGTTGAACTGTAAACCAAAAGTCTTGACTCTTGAAGATGAATGAATAACAATAGAGCTTTGAAGGTGTGAACATGTGAGTGTGAAAACCTTGTGACTGACTCTTCCTTTATCCAGTGTATGGACAGGTGAGTAAGAAAAAAGAGAGAGACAAAAATAAATAAAGAATAGGGAGATATGTGGGTTGTGGGATGTTTGAGATGTTCTTTCTTACTTTTATTTTTATTCCTATCTTTACTGTTTTTGTAGTAATGTATATGTTCAAAAATCTATTGTAATGACGTATGCACACTTTATGATGATACTGTGAACCACTGATTGTACACTTTAGATGATTATATCTCAATTAAAAAATTATTGAAGGAAAAAAAATTTAGAACATGTCCATGATTCCAAAAAGTTCCCTTGTGCCACTTGGCAGGAACCAAACTTGCTGGTTCCTGTTGCTAAGGTTTGGGCTTTCTAGAATTTCATATAAACGGAATCATACACATGTCATCTTTTGTTTCTGGCTTCTTTCATTCAGCATGATTTTCTTTGAGATCAAAAATGATTTTGAGTGTATTAGTTGTTAGTTCCTTTTAATTGTCAAGTAGTATCCGATTGTTTGTATATACCATTTTTTATTTAACCTGTTCACTAGATGATGGATATCTGAGTTGTTTCCATTTTTTTGTATATGAAAATGCTGCTATGAACATACATGAACAAGTCTTTGTGGACTTATGTTCACCTTACTATTGGGTAGGATATAGAGTTGTGGAATTACTGAATGGTTTGGTAAGTGTATATTTAACTTTCTAAGAAACTCCAAACTCTTTTTCAAAGTGGTTTTAGCATTTCCATTTCCCACTAGCAATGTATGAGACTTCCTATTGTCCAACATCCTCTCCAACTCTTGGTAATGTTAGTCTTTTTAATTTTATCTATTTAATATGTAAAGTGATATCTCACTGTGGTTTTAATTTGCAATTCCTTAATGACTTGTTGCCCATTTGGTATCTTCCTTGATGAAATGTCTTCAAATCTTTTGCTTTCTTAATATTTCTTATTATGCTTTTTCCTAATTTGTGGATTTTCAATTAATTTTGTTAACAATGTCTTTCAACGAAGATTTTTATTTTGATGAACTCCAATTAATCTTTTTTTGTTGTTTATAGTTTATGTTTTATGTGACCTATCTAAAACATCTTTGCTTAATTCAAGGTCACAAAGATTTTCTCCTATGATTTCTTTTAAAAGTTTTTTGTCACTACACTACTAACACTTGGGTCTTTGATCTATTTTGAGTTGATTTATATATGTGGTATAAGGAAAGAGTTAAAAGTTAACTCTATTCCATATGGGTATCAAGCTTTCCACATCATTTAATAAAATAAAAGCTATTCATTATGCATTGAATTGCCTTGGCACCTTTGTGAAAAATCAATTGACCATAAATCCTAAAGAACACCTAGGGCAATATAAGATTTTACAAAGGTTTCATGCACTAGGGTAACTTTCCAGAAACCTACAACCTCCAGATGGGTCCCTGGACCAGATAAGTTCCAAAACCTAGGGGGCCCAGCCTCTCCATAACATCAGCTAGTTCCATCTCCCTACCCCATAATACTGACAGCCCCTTCCAACATGAAAAAGTTAGAATGGCCATAGCCCAAATACCCCTAAAGAGTGGGATAGAAAGATCAAAAATGTGGCGGAGTTATTCGGAGATGGTAGGGTTTAACAAATGAATATAATTGCTGGATCATTAAATTGATCATTCTTTTAGTCTCCAGTATCTTAGAACAGCTAGAAGTAAACACCTAAAATTGTGGAATTGTA
>PVIY010038732.1:0-23660 GCA_004026745.1 Myrmecophaga tridactyla | reverse complement strand
AGCTGCTTGGGCTGTGCTACGTTGCGTTCTCTCATTTAAGCACCAGCCAATTAAGTCAAACGTCACTCATTGCAGCAGACAGCCTCCTAGCCGACTGCAGATGTAATTAGCAACAGATGAGGTTCACTGTACCATTGGCTTATGTCCACAGCAACAAGACTAGGTATGCTCACCTGGCCAAGTTGACAACTGAATCTAACTAACACACATGGTTTCTGATAAGTTGGAATATAGTATTATTCGGCTTTGCTTGTATGTGGTGAATCACTTTTCTCTTTCTGCTTTCAAAATTATCTTTCTCTTTAGCATGTGACAGTCTCATTAGTATGTGTTTTGGAGTGTGTCTATTTGGATTTATTCTGTTTGAAGTTTGCTGGACTTCTTGGATTTTCATATTTATGTCTTTATAAGGGTTGGGAAATTTTTAGCCATCATTTCCCCAAGTATTCTTCCTGGCCCTTTTCCCTTCTCTTCTTCTTCTGGAACATGCAAGATGTGTATGTTTGTGCACTTCATGTTGTCAACCATCTCCCTGATACCCTGCTCAAATGTTTCCATATTTTCTCAATTTGTTCTTTTGTCTGTTTGAATTCAGTTACTGTCTCTAGCTTTCTTCTGCCTCTTCAAATCTGTTGTTGTGTCTCTAGCATATTTTTAATTTCATCATAGTGTCTTTTATTTCTGTAAGATGCTATTTTCCTATGTTTCAAATTATTCTTTATGCTCACCGAGTGTCATCTTAACATCCTTTAGCTCTTTAGCCATCTCAGTGAATTTTTTTATGAGATTTGTTTGAACATCTTTGATTAGTTGTTCCAAATTCTGTGGCTCCTCCAACATTTTAGTTTGTTCCTTTCACTGAGCCATATCTTACTGTGCTTTATATGCCTTGTGATTTTTTGTTGCTATCTGGCCATCTGATTATTTTGGTGGGTTTATACTGAAGGTTGCTTTTCCTCTCTTGTCTAAGACTCTGTCATTACTTGGATTTGTATTAAGGCACTTCTTTGACAGTTGGATTGTCAGCATTTCCCAGCCAAAACAAGACCAGCAACTGGGTGGGTGGCATCGACCAGATCCAATGGGGCCTGAGATAGGGTCTGGAAAGACTTCAAAAAATCCTAAAGACCTTTTTAATTCTGAGCTTTCTTTCCTGCCTAGCAAATGGCACTCTTCAGCTATCTATTCCCCTGCAAAGTCCCATCTGAAGTTATTGAAACAGTGGTGGTGGGCAGCATCTGGCCAGAGGAATTGAATCTGCAGGGGTCCCCTGTTCTCACTTTGCCGGCCAATATCTGGCCCATATTGGGCTGTGTCCCTCTCTGTATTAGGACTCCAACAGTCTTTTCAGTCCACAGCCATCCCCCAGGCAAAGATCAGGCTGCCCATCCCTGCTTCTCTCCAGAGTGGGAAAAGGGCACTGGAGCCATGGAGGAAATTACAATCTCTGACCATGTTTTCTCAGTCTCTTCATCCCATACTTTACTGGGCATTGCATTGAACTCCCTGTTTCTTGGATCCCCAAACAGTTGATTCAGAGAGTTTCTGCCTGGTATTCACCACGTTTGGGACAGAAGTAGGTTCTGTTGCTTCCTCTCTAATCTCCATTTTGAAAACTACTCCTTGGCACCCTTTTGTATTCAGCACTCCTTGTCAGCTTGTGTTTTGCCCTGGGACTCTGTAGACTTGGGTCCCTGTTTTTGGACACGCATGGAGATCTAACTCACTGTTGTGAGTGTTTTTTGGTCCGGGTCTCCAGTGGGAGGTAGGAGATCTGGCTGCTGCCTCTGTATTCTTCCCAAGCGGTGTGAGTATAAGTAAGGGGGAGGGAAGAAGACTGGCCAGTTCAGGATGGAAGTTTCCTACCTGATATTTTTCTCTTTCTTCAATTCAGCATTCTTAGCATCATTCTTTAGTCTCTGCCTTCCACCAGAGTTCTAAAGAAGTGAGATTTGTACTTTTTTCATTGAATCTCTGGAGTGGCTTTTTCAGGGGATATCTCGGGTTGCCATATTGATGATGTCACCCTAGGTGTGCTTTTTGATTAGTAATTTTTTCTTTTCTCCCAATGACCTTTCTCCTGAAAAATTCTGACTTTGCTCTTTTGGCACAACACCTGGAAAATCAAAGCTGCTTGATTAATATTTACTGAGTATATGAATGAGCAGGCCAATGAGGGAATAGAGCTCTACCATTGTTGCTGCTACTGCTATGCCAACTTATGCCGAGAATGTGCCATGTACCAGGCATGTAAGGAAAGCTAGTTGTGTGGCCTTTGGCAAATTATCGTTTCCAGTAGTCAAGGTTTTAGTATGTAAGGTGAGGGAGTTGAACTATAGAAGGATTCTCAAATTCAGATGTTCAAAGGGGCCATGAACATAAAGGAAGTACAAATGCATACATTGACTGTGTGTCCAGAGCAGGGTGAGACATGATAGCAGTTACTCAGCTCTCAGTGACCATCGCCATGCAAGAAAATGGGCCCAGCCTCAAAAAAGCTCCTTATTTTTCAAGATAAGTTAAAAATATTTTCTGTTTATTGCTTTTAATGTGAAATAATCCAATTTTTAAATGCAGCTTATTTTTTTTTAAATGCCAAGAAGGCGCAATCAGATATCTTTGTGCTAGGTTCAGCTGACAAGCAATTAGTTTGTAAGTACTGAACAAATAGTTTCCTAAGGTTTCAACCAGCTCTGACTCTGTGATTTATTCCTTAATAATCAGTGAGCTTACTACTCTGGCTTTGATGTGGACGTTTTGATAGCCAACATTTCTAAAAGTCCCAAACAACAGGTAGCTCTTGATGTCACTTCTCTGAGGTCCCCGAGACAATGTCCATGTTCTTGTATGTCAAGGCATTTGAGTTCTTAACAAAAATGTCACTTAAGGGAATGCCCCCTAATTTGCATAGAAAGCGATCTCAACCCTCTCTGATATAAACAGGAACTGATTCTTGCTTAAGGTAAAATGAATTAAGCTAATTAGGCCTCCAAACAAGAAAATTTGTTTTTTTTACCTCTTCATAACCTACTCAAAAAAAAAGACATGTGGGTTTTCCATTACTCCTACATTATTCCCTAGCCAAGCTACTCTAAATAACTAAGCTATGAATGACTGCAATGAGTTTTACTAATTAAAGAAAGAGGAGGGAAGATAATGAAAATAAGAACTCAAAAAACTTCATGTCATAGGTAGCAAACAGCCAACTGGGTAGAAACAGTTTAAAAAACATTTTTCCAGTTAGTACAAAACCTTCTGTGTTGACTGGCTTTAAATTAGTGAGCATCACAACAACAACTCTAAAGGGAAAAGATATCCTAACTCAGTCCTTGCTGTGTTTATATTTATCAAACACCCTTAGCAAAATATCATCATTTCTCTTGCTACATAAAACACCAGAATAGCAGAATAAAACTGAGAGTTCAAAGCAGTGTTTTATAAAACCTGTTAATTAAAAAAAATACATTTATAAAAACAATGTATATAAAAATGCTATATACATTCACTTTTTGTTTGTTTGCTTGTTTTGGGAAGTGCAGGGGCCGGAAATCGAACCTGGGTCTCCAGAATGGCAGCTGAGAGAATTCTATCACTGAACTACCCTCTTGCACCCCCTCTCTGTTCTTTTTCTTTTTTTGGCATGGGCAGGCTCTGGGAATCGAATCCAGGTCTCTAGCACAGCAGGTGACAATTCTGCCGCTGAGCCACTGGTGCACCATCCAAACATTGACCCTTTAGACTACATTCTTCTTTCTCTCCCAGAATCATATTGAATCGGTAGTCATCAAAATGGAGAAGAAAAAGGAAATTTCCATTTTCTTTCATAAATTTTTAGGAAATGCCTATTGTCTTCTTTCCTCCAGGGTGACTTTTAAAAAGTCCAAAGCATGTTTAAGTGCATATATTAAGAAAAAATTCTTTCTGCCATCTATATGGTTTATAGAAAAACTTTGAATTCACCATTAGACTTTGTGATCGTGAAAAAAAAAATCTGTGAAAGTACAATATATATAAATAAAATAACATATTAAAAAACCACATAGCTCCCCTCCTAGAAAGGTGATATGGTTATCTTTAAAGGATTCATCTAGGGGATGTAGACCTGAGCTGACAAAAAGAACAGTAAATATTCTCAAAGATGCTGCTTGTTAAAAAAAACCCAAATACGTGTCTTTGATTAAAAATGGACTTTAAAAAAATCAAAACAATCTCTGGAAAACTCTCTTCCTTACTCTTTCAATTTTTCCCTTCACATTATATGCATTGAATATACATTTTCTCAAATCACAAAGCATAATTTAAGCCAAATATAATTGAATTTATTAAAATCTATTGCAGAAAAAGAGTATGGATCTCTCAGATGCTCACTTCTAAGATGACAAAGAAAAGAAGGAACTATGGTGGTGCCAAAAAGGGTAGTGGCTCTGTGCAACTTGTTGCCTGAAGGAACTGTGCCTGCAGGGTGTCCAAGGATTAGTCCCTTAAGAAGTTTGTCATTCAAAATATAGTAGAAGCTGTGGCTCACAGGGGCATTTCCAAAGCATGTGTCTTCAACACCTACATACTTCCTAACCTGTATGTGAAACTACAACACTGCATGAGTCGTGCCATTCACAGCAAGACTATCAGAAACTGTCCTCGTGAAGTCTGAAGGACCAAACATTCCACACCAAGGAAGACCTGCAGGTGCTGTTGCACAACCTAAACCAAAGCACTGTAAGAAGATGAGTCCCTCAAGAATGATTAAAAAGCAGTCTCTGGAAAAAATATCAAATGGAAATTAAACTTAAAAAAAAAAACTATGGAGAGATATCACAGGTTCATGTATTGGAAAACTCAATAGTATAAAGGCATAAATGCTCCAGCAATTATCTATTGACTTAATTAAATTCCAGTCTAAATGCAACAAGCTTTTAAGAAAGAATGTGAAGAAAAATGACTCTAAAATTTATAAGGAAATGTGAAGAGCTAAGAATAGCCTATATACTCATAAAGATGAAGAATGATGCTAGAAGAAAAACTGCACAGAAACAGACTCTCACATGGATGGCACCTTAACAAAGTTGACAATGTAAATCAGTAACAATAGATTAGATTCTTCACTAAAATACTATGAGAGAGCTAGATATCTATTTGAAAGGGGCAAAAAAAGGTTATTTTGACACCCTAACACACGCCACATACAAAATCAATTTCAGGTTGTCCACAGATCTATATATAAAAGACAAAATGATGAAACAGAAGAAGACCAGAGGAGACCACCTTAATAATTTCAGAGTAGAAAAAAAATCTATAGAAAATGGACTAAAAAAAGCTAACCCTAATAGACAAAGTTGACTATACTAAAAGAACTTCATTTCATAAAAAAACACCATGAAGATTGAAAACGCAATCCACAGAGCAAGAGGAGATTTTCAGTATGTTCAGAATTGTTAAAATCCAGAAAGAAAAGAGGACAGAAATTGTTTTTTAAATAGGAAAAATTTAAAAAATTTAAAATAGTTATAAATATTTTACAAAAAGAGGAAATCCGAATTACCAATAGATATATTAAATGAAACACCACTTAATACCAGTTAGGTGGGCAACATTACAAGTACATGAAGTTCAATATGCAAAATCAAAGTCTACTTTTAAGAGTGATTATTTAGGGGTAGAGATTGTTGAATGACAATACTTCATAGGTCTCTCATTTTTCTGCATATCTTGTGAATGAGACACTGACAGCCCTTTGTTTTGGAACAACTAGGACTCAGAGAACTGGCACAAAAAAAGCAGATACTGTGGTTCTTGTTATTGCTGTAAGTAATAACTGTCCTTCATCTCTGATCCAGGTGTCTCATGTCTTCTACCAGTATCCATGATACAAAGGCTACTTTGTTAATTTGCAATTATGGTAAAACAGAGCTTTTATAATTCTTGACAATAATCATTAATATAAAAATGAAAATGATGAAATCCGAATTACCAATAGATATATTAAATGAAACACCACTTAATACCAGTTAGGTGGGCAACATTACAAGTACATGAAGTTCAATATGCAAAATCAAAGTCTACTTTTAAGAGTGATTATTAGGGGTAGAGGCTACTTTGTTAATTTGCAATTATGGTAAAACAGAGCTTTTATAATTCTTGACAATAATCATTAATATAAAAATGAAAATGATGATGATAATTACTAACCTTTTTAAATCTGTGAAGGAGACTGGAAAAATTATGATAAATACTACTAAGGAACAAACAGTATTATTATTACTACAACATAATCTATTCTAGTTTAATTTTCAAAAATGTTGTAAATTCTTTGGGATAAGTTTCCAAGTAGCAGAATAGAGTTAGAAGAATTCTTTTTATTTTCATATCTTTCTGTTGCAGAATCTGCTCTAAAAATGTTGTTATTGCAAGCCAAGCATGAAATAATAAATAATGCTATAAGACAGATTTCTGAGTGTATGAAAGTAATAAGATGAAAATATAAGTAAAAAATGATTCGAAAAATATAAAACATCATACAGTATACTACCATCAAATTGCTCTACTCATTACGTACAATAATGGTGATTAAATACACAAAATTAAAAAATGTTTTTGTATGTGGGAGAAGAAATGAATGTCAGTATTGCAGGGTATTGAAAATAGTATATGGGAAAAAGTACAATCGATGTAAAGTAGGGTCTAGTGTCATCAATAACTGCTTCCACTGAATTTAACAAAGACATTATGCTGAAATTGAATGTCAACAGGCTGGGGGATTAGGAAAGGAGTATGGATTCTGTGTGGAAGAAAAGGATATGTGTTCAGACACAGTATGGTAGCAAAGGCATGTCTATACAATTAGGCTGGATTATATGAGGTGTGAAAATGTATGATGTCTAAAAATGAACAGAGAGAAACAAGTGCTAGAAAGAATGCTGAGAGAGAGATGTGGTTAATTACTGCTGGTAGGGAAATGAGAGGTCTAGGCCCTTGGAGAGTAGTGTGGTGGTTCTACAGGAGGCTAGGGGTGGGGCTGCCATATGACCCTGAAGCCCCGTTGCTCAATGTGTACCTGGAGGAACTGAGTATGAGGACATGAATGGATATTTGCACACTGGTGTTTCTGGCGGCAGTGTTCATGATCCACAATGAATGGAGGTGACTGAAGAGTACAATGACTGAGGAATGGAAGGGGGAACTATGGTGTATACATACAATGGACTACTGAGTGGCCACAAGAAGGAATGAAGTTGTGATGCAAGCAACTTGATGAATGAAGCTTAAGAGCTGTATTTTGAAGGAAATGTTAGGAACAAAAACGCAAATATTATCATGCCTCAATCATATGTACTAACTATAATATAAAAATTTGGTGAACTGAAGTTGAGAGCTTGGGTTATCAGGTTGGGGCTTATTGTAAAGGGTCCTGGATTGTAAGCTCTTACAGCAAGTCACATATATTCAGGAGTTGTAACTGTTAATTCTAAATTCTGAGATACTGAGCTGTTTGCATATAACATGGTCTTTCCCAGAAATTTTGGATATTTATGTGATACCTGAGACACAGAGTGAGTTCTGAAGCTACAGACGTCAGCAGTATCCCATACAGGAACTGTTTAAAAAGTTGAAAAAGTGATCAAACATCAAGTAGAGATATGAATGAAGCTGTTCTTGATAGAACTAAGAAGACTGGGTAAAGGATGAAATCATCCATGTTTTAAAATTTCAAGTTCTGTGTAAGACTAAAAGGAGAGATGTTTATTTGGTGCAAAATTTATATTTTGGGTGGTGCATTTCCTAATTTAACTTATATGGTCAGTTTAGTTAACACCATAAATACATGGAATCTTGAATAGGGCATGAGATTTTGTCGGTTTGTTCCAGTTAGCGTGATACCTGCATAAATCCCAGAGAGAACTGGACAGTGAATAAAGAAGAATTTGCAAAGTCCCCTTGGGGGAATGTAGAGAAAGGGGGCAATATTCAACTTCCCATTTGAAGAATTTCTGATATTCTCACAAGCAGTGGGGATAACCAGATCAATAGGCCAAGTCCTTGATCTTGGGAGTCGCCCCTATGAAACCTTATTCCTGCAAAAGATAGGCTAAGCCTACTTAAAATGAGGCCTAAGAGTCACCCCCAGAGAACCTCTTTTGTTGTTCATATGTGGCCTCTCTCTCTCTAAGCCAACAAAGCAAGTGAACTCACTGCCCGCCCCCTCTACATGGGACATGACTCCCAGGGGTGTAAACGTCCCTGGCCAACGTGGGACAGAAATCCCGGGATGAGATGGGGTTCAGCATCAAGGGACTGAGAAAATCTTCTTAACCAAAAGGGGGAAGAGAGAAATGAGACAAAATAAAGTATCAGTGGCTGAGAGATTTCAAACAGAGTCGAGAGGTTATTCTTTTGCATTAAATAGATATCCACTTTTTAGTTTATGGTGTATTGGAGTGGCTGAAGGGAAGTACCTGAACTGTAGAGCTGTGTTCCAATAGCCTTGTTTCTTGAAGATGATTGTATATTGATACAGCTTTCGCAATGTGACTGTGTGATTGTGAAAACCTGGTGTCTGATGCTCCTTTTAAGTAGGGTATGGACAGATGAGTGAAAAATACGGATAAAAAAATAAGCAAATAATACGGGGAACAAAGGTTAAAATAAATTGGGTAGATGTAAATACTAGCGGTCAGTGAGAGGGAGGGGGACAAGAGTATGGAACGTATAAGTTTTTTTCTTTATTCTTTTTCCTGGAGTAATGCAAATGTTCAAAAAATGATTATGGCAATGAATACACAACTATATGATGATACTGTGAGCCACTGATTGTATCCCTTGTATGAAATGTTTGTATGTTAAAAACGTACATTCGTCTGTTAAGGAAGTGCCTGAAAATGTAGAGCTGTGTTCCAGTAGCCATGTTTCTTGAAGATGATTGTATAATAACTTAGCTTTTGCAATGTGACTGTGTGATTGTGAAAACCTTGTGTCTGGTACTCCTTTTATCTACCTTATGGACAGATGAGTAAAACATAGATTAAAAATGAGTAAATAATAGGGGGAACAAATGTTAAAATAATTTCAGTAGATTGAAATGCTAGTGATCAATGAAAGGGAGGGGCAAAGGGTATGGTATGTATGATTTTTTTCTTTTTTCTTTTTATTTCTTTTTCTGAATTGATGCATATGTTCTAAGAAATGATCATGGTGAGGAATATACAACTATGTGATGTGATGATATTGTGAGTTATTGATTATATACCAAGAATGGAATGATCACATGGTAAGAATGTTCGTGTTTGATTGTTATGTTTAAAAAATAAATTTAAAAAATTAAAAAAAAATCCATTACAGAGCCCATCAAAAAGTTTTGCAAATACAGCAAATCTAATCTGGCTTCAGTTCAACCAGTCTTTCCAGTGTTCAATATTATTAAACCTAAAAAGGATTTGAGGCAGTTCTGAAATATCTGACATACACATTTACTCCATTATTACTCCAGATGTGTATTTTGCACACTGATACATTCCAGACATTTCTTTCTATTTTACGTTTGGGTTTCATAAGTATGTCCCAACTCTAAAATCACCATTTAAAAAAAAAAAAGAATGTTTGTGTGTTTGTATGTTGTTTTATTAATAAAAAATTAAAAAAAAAGAATTTACTAAATAAAAAGAATTGTTTTACTCATGAATAATAGTACAGCTCAAAACTCCACAATTTTCTGACCATCTCTCACTGGATTTTTTTAATAGAACGGGGAACAATCTTGCAAATACTTATAATAAATGGTTAATGAATGGGATTCTCAGACAAACATGCTTTGTCCTTTGTTTTCGTTCCCTGACTGCTCAAGCAAATGCCATGAAATAAGTTGGGTTAAACATGGCAATTTATTAGCTGATGATTTTGAGGCCAGGATGCAATTTTAGACTGCAATATCATGCCAAATCAAGCATTATCAAAGTGATGCCTTCTTCTCAAAGACTGAGGCATTGCGGGGTTCACCTCCATCAATCCTTGGTTCTTAGGCATATGGTGGGTACTCCTGGTCTCTCCCTTCTCTTCTAGTTTCAGATGATGTTCAGCTGCTGGTTACTCCCTCTGTGGCTTTTTCCTTGGTCTGAATTTCATTTTGCTTATGAAGGACTTCAGTAATAGGAATTAAGACCTATCCTGATTGAGGTGAGCCACACCTTAACTGAAGTAAAAGGTCCTATTGACAATGGGTTCAGACCCACAGAAATGGATTAAGTTTAAGGACATGTTTTTCTGGAGTACAAACAACTCGAGATCAACATACTGCTCAAAGTATGGCACTTGAACATTGAATTAAAGAAGGTTTTATTTTCTCGATAGCAAAAACAGTCAGTATTATGCAGAATAATGTACCAAACAAAATAGAGCTCCAAGTGCAGATCTAAGCCTTGATCAGCATATTTTATAATCCCATTTTTAAGACGAGAAAGTTGAAAAACAGCAAGCACTAACATCTCCCTTCCCAGTTATTTTTGTTTCATTTAAAATAAAAGAACTGACATATTTTAAAACTCCTATCAAAACTTGGTACAATGGGTTTATTCCAGAATATGGAAAAGGAACAGTATAGAACCGCCAGATGACCTCCTATTCTACTAGTTCCCAATTATACTTAGCCCTTTCCATTTGTGGCGCCCTTTGCCTAGAATGAATAACTGGTTTTCTTCCTTGGCTAATTCTTGCTTACGTTTTACATTGTAGCAGTTTAAACACCCATCTCCAAGAAAACTCACCTGAAGCCCCTCACTTGTACCTGTGGTTGACCTCCTACCTGCTCCCACACACTGATGAATGTACCTCTCTCTGGGAACCTTCCATAAGTACAAGCTCACTGAGAGCCTGACTAGGCACGGTGCCTGAATATTTCTGAAAAGCAGCAAGATTGAAGACAATCTATTTACTTCCTCATACATTATGCTTCCTCTTACACATATTGTTTGCTTTCTCTCTCACACACATAATCAGATGCTGTGCATGCCACAGAATCAGCCACACTTGCACACTTATTCACATAGCATAGTTTTAACAATGATGTTGTGGTTGGAATCTGTTATGTACCCTAGAAAAGACCATGTTCTTTTAATCCACTCCTGTGGGTGGCAGACCTATTGTTGGTGGGACCTTTTGGTTAGGTTATTTCAACTGAGATGCAACCCATCCCTTTCAAGCTGGGTCTCAATTCTTTTACTGGAGTCTTCTAAAAGAGATGAATTTAAGAGGCACTCATAGAGAGAAGTGCCAGCAGACATTGCCACATACCTTCTCACGTTAGAAGTGTTCTGGAACCTGGTGGTCTGACTTCAGGGAGGGTATTGTCCTGTTGATGCCTTAATTGGGATATTTTCACAGTTTTAGAACTGCAAATTGTTAAGTTAATATATCCTCATTTGAAAAAGCCAATCCATTTATGGTATATTGCATTCTGGCAGCTTTAGTAAATGGAAACAGATGCATAAACACCAGACCTCAGTCAAAACAGTGGCCTATTTGAAGAGGCAGGATTGAAGCCAACACCTCTAAGCCAGTCTCTTGTTATTCCTCCAGCTTCCTCCAGAACAAATAGAAATGCTCTATGACTATACTTTTTTCTGTAGCCAAGGAACCAGAAATAAGAAGATCTTGGAAGCAATCACTATGGAGGATCATCAAATATGAGTTAAAAGTAAAGCCAACCCAAAGGTTGAACTTTGAGTTTCTGCTGAAATACATTACTAAGAATACACACTCCAGCAGACCCAGCATCCAAAAATAGCCCTCACATTTACCAAAGCATCCTCTCAGCTTACACTCCTAAAAGTAGCATAAAATAAAATATATGCAATCAAATATCTGTATTACTAGAGGAGAGCCGATTTCATTTAATGTAGAACTTGGTGTAGTTGTAAAGATGTGCGTAATCCTTGACTTTCAATCATTCAACTTATTTTTTTAACAAATTATTCAACTGTTTAGCATGCATAAAACCGCATGACTATAATACAAAGTGTGTGTGGGGGGGTGTTCATTTTTCATTTAACATTACAATACACACAGCAAGTCCAGACTAGGACTTACAATCTGAATAGAAGTATTTAACTTTTTCCATGCTGTTTATGTTTACAGTGCACAGAAGTCCTGTAACCAAGCTATGCAGCAAAGTACACAGAACTGAACTGTAACATAGCACAGTATGCAGAAGCATTGGATTTTATGATTTTCTCTACAAACATTTAACTTTTAAACTATAAGCATTTTAACATCCCTAAAATGCCTTTTACAATGCTATATATATCATAATTCAATTAAAGAATGAACATTTCAAATCACAACTTTCTTACAATATCTACCAGTTAATAGTCCAACTTCAGCAACATTGACATATTTTATTAGCAGAGTTTATTTACATAATATATTTAAGTGTTCTGTTACATTCTGTCCTTGGAATATCTTTTTAAGAATTACTAGGTAGTGGGAAAATAGCAAATTGGAGATAACTGATTGCTTATGTCTATAATTGGGAAGAAAATAGATTCAAAGAACATGTAGAAAATCCTAGAAATATTAACTATTATGTCTAAATGGCAAAATATTAACCTCTCTCTCTGGGAATAAATCTTCCTTATCCAATGTAAATAAATTGTTTGAATTTCTTATACTCAATAATCAAAGGTGATTAGGGAAATACATTATAAACAGACAGAGGTACACATGTATCCAGTAAATTTACTCTAGGAAATCTGCAGAAATAAAACCAGCTCCAAAAAAACTCAATACTATGGAATGTAGTATTTTTCAGCTCTCTTCAATCAATACCAGGTTTTCCTAATCGTTGTCACTGAATTCTAGGAGGAAACAATTATATTTGGAAGCGGGCTCTAAAACCCATTGGATTGCCTATGGTAAAAAAAAAAAAACACACAAACACGGTGAGTGGTGCGATGGTGGCTCAGTGGCAGAATTCTTGTCTGCCATGCCACAGACCTGGGTTTGATTCTCAATGCCTGCCCATGCAAAAAAAAAAAAAAAACAACACATGCTTATAATGCTTATAATGATGCACTTTTCCTACAGCCCTAGTAATAACAGAGGTCTCAGTAATGGGCAGTGAAACTAGCCCAGCAAAACAACTGAGATATTAAAAAAAACACAAAAAAACAAAAGTCATCTGAGTGGTTTGGTCCACCCTGCTCTTTAGGCCTGGCTCTCACCAATGTCAACCTTTCTACTGCTTTTGTTTTAGTTCTCAGAACAAATTGAGGCAGAAATTTAGGCAGCAAGCAGTTATTCAACCCAATCATCAAATATATGGTATTCTTCCACAACATCATTTTCTCCCACCTACACCCAAATCACAGAGGTATAAGAGGGAGTGTTAAGAAATTACAGAAAACTTTGCCAAGAAAAAGGAAAACTGAAAAATCATTTTGAGAGAAGTTTTAAAACCCCCCTGGGATGGACTCAAGCTGCAATATGACCTCATGCCAAAGTGATACTAATTTAAGTATAGATTCCTGTAAGTAAAATGATCCTGAGGCTAAATTAGATCATACATCTAACATATGAAGGAGGATAATGGTTAATCTCTGTAACTCTACATTGAAAATTTTTTCACTGTACATGGAGTATTATGTACTCCACATTTTCTCCCATTCGTCCTTCAGTGAGGAATATATTTCTCTTTCTTCTCATGGCTTTACTTCAGAAGAACTGCTTAAGGAATTATTAAGTGCTTTAAATAAAAATAATATGTAGATTTAGACCTTGGAATTAATGAATTTACAATGGAGAATAATTCTCAGTAAAGGAGAAAACCATCAAAAGAGCTGTATAAAGGGACTTGCAATTTTTACTTCTAAAAATAACAACTTCTTGTGCACCAGTGAAAACTGTTTTCCCTAACAAATAAATGTGCTGCACCATTAAGTGGAGTCATTAATCAAACCTTAAAATTTCCATTGGCTTCACTTTATTTTCTTCTATTCTCAAATTATTTCTGATTAAAAAAAAAAAAACAGGTGTGCCTGTGCTTCAAGCAACCCCTTCAAGAATATGGAAAGAGAAATTACACAATGGGGTGAAACTATTTGCAAATCATGTATCTGATAAAAGACTTGTATCACAGAATCCATGAACTCTTACAACTCAATAGCCAAAAGACAAATAACCTAATTTTTAAAAATGGGCACAAGATTTGAATAAACATTTATCAGAAAGATAATGCAATAAGTATATAAAAAGATGCTGGCCATCAATAGTCCTTAGTGAAATGCAAACCAACCATACAGTGAAATATCACTTCACATCCATCAAGATGCCTATAATAAAAAAGAAAGATAATAACAAGCAAATGAGGATGTGGAGAAATTGGTACCCTTATACACTGCTGGTGTGAATATAAAATGATGCTGCCACTTGGAAAATAGTTGGCAGTTTCTTAAAATGTTAAACATAGGGTTACGATATGATCCAGCAATTCCACTCCTAGGAATACGTCGCAAAGAATTAAAAACATATGTCCATGCAAAAAATTTGTAAATGAATGTTCAAAGCAGTATTATTTATAATAGCCAAAAAAAGGAAACAACCCAAATATCCTTCAGCTGATGAATGGGTAACATCCAGTATATTCACACCATGGAATATTATTCGATAATAAAAAGGAATGATGCGCTGACAAAGGTTACAGTACGGATAAATTTCAAAAACATTAGGCTAAGAGAAAGAAACCAGTCACAAAAGGCCACATTTTGTATGATTTCTTTTTATGAAATATCCGGAATAGCAAAATCTACAGATACAGTAATTAGATGAGTGGCGGCCAGGATTGGGGTTGGGGTTTGGGGGAGGTGGGGTGATGGGAAGTGACTATTAAGAGGTTTCTATCTGGGGTGATCTAATTTTGAAATTAGATTATGGGGATGGTTGCAAAACTCTGTAAATATATTAAAAATCATTGAATTGTACACTTTAAATGGGTGACATTTTATGCAATGTAAATTATATCTCAAGGCTGTTAAAAAAAAGGGAAGATGCACTGCTTCTTGGTGACTATGCTCAGATCTCCCATCATTTGAAAAAACAGTTTCCATGCTTAGATCTAATACTTAAACAAGACAAAGAGAACAGAATGTCATTAAGGGAGTTGAGGTTCTGGTGATAGCAGCAGAAAACTATGTGCATTTTTAGGAAAATGTGTTTACGTAAAACAGGTCTACAGAATTATGTCTGAGCAAAGGCCTCAGCAAACAATGGTTAAATATTTCTCAACAGAACTAAAGGTTTAAAGCAGCAACATTCGCAAATACTTAAGACTCTCAACCGGATACACTTTATGGTCTGCCCCTTTCATAATTAATTGGCATCTCAAAGCCGGAGCAGTAACTAGCCAAGAAAGGGAGGCAAAAGGCCTCAAGGGGGCAGCTCCCTACTCTCGGGGAGTTGTCTTGTTCTTTAAGCTGCGGCTCTCTTTGGGAAACCTTCCTTTCCTGTGCCTGAGGGTTCCGATACCCTCGCCGCAGCGCACTTGCCCAGCCGCCCGCACCTTCTTGGCTAAACCGCGCACAAGGACGTAATGAGGGTGGTCCCCGGAACTGTAGGAGGCGCAGGACCCAGGCCCAGGGAGCGCTGGAGCAGCAGAGGATAAAGAGGGGCTTCGACACCCACCCTCCCGCTTTGGGGACTGGCTGTCCGTTCCGCGGTCCCTGCCCCGCGCTGGGCGCGCCCGCTGCAAACATCCCCCGGACCCGGTCCCTAAGGTCGCCAACGTCCCCCAGGGTCGCTGCACGTGAGGTTGCCCAGTTCAGCACCCAGCCCAGCCCTATCCCCCGTGCCGCTTCATGGGCTCCTACCTTCCGCCTCCACCATTTCGAAGACATTCGGGTCGCCCATCTTGGCCAGCTCGTTAATGACACTGATGCCCGAGGGGCAGCAGGCAGTGGAAGCCAACGAATGGAGGCGAGAAGATCTGGGGTGGAGGCTGAATCTGATTGTGGGTCGCCGCAACTTTCCCTTCTCTCGCCTGTCCTCGTCTTCCTCCGCAGAATCCACTGCCCTTAGACCCTTCAGCTCCCTGGGCTTCTTTTCCAGCTTGTAGAGATTCAACACCTGCTCAGCGCCCTTGTCCCTCAGCTTCACCGCCCTCTCTCGGTAGCGCTCCTGGGATTTCTCCCAGTACTTCTCCCGATACTTGTCCGGATGCCAGTCACCCGGCTTCCTCACCTTACGGAGCTTCACCCGGTCCTTTCTACTACAGCTTTCCCGCAGCTGTCCTTTCCCGTTCGCTCCGTCCTTTCTCCGCCTCTCTCCCCGCCTCCCGGCTTCAGAGCTCCCGGTCGCCCCACCCTCGGGGATCGCCGTCTCCCCGCCCCCCGGCCGGGCCGGCTCGGGGCCTGCCAGCTCATCTCCATTCCTATCGTCCGAGCCACCTGGCGTCGCCTCCGCTTCCTCCCTCCCCTCTTCGGAGCCCGCCAGCTCCTGGCTCTCTCGGCTAGTCAGTTCCATTCCCAACTGGCTTTCCAGGTTCCTATCCATCGGGTCGACCCACATCCAGGGCTCCTCTCCCCCCGGGCGTGCAGTCTCCCTTCTCGCCGGATCCTCCTCTGATCCCCACCCACTAGTCTGCTGCTCCCATGGCCACTTGTCCTGGTCCTCGTCCATCCGCCTGGCCCTCTGCCTACCTCGGTTGGCACCTGAGGGGAACCCCCGCCTGGCTCGGGAGTTAATTTTTGTCGGGTGAGAAAAAGGGCTCCTACTTCCTTAAAGGGACCCCCTCCTTAAAGCCGGCGGGTGGTCTCTTAGGTTGCTCCAGCCCCCTCCTCACTTCCGGCGCGCGGATACCAATCTTCCCTTGCGCCCCGCCTGCTTCCCTGAAGCAAAACAGGACGTCTGTCTTCTAGAGCTAGGGGAAGGTAAAATCCACTGTGGCCGTAGTCCGAATTCAGCCTTTGACGTTTAAAAGTTGGATGGGTGGGACGAGTTACTATAAGCTTCCGTTTCATCATATTTGAAATGAGAATAGTAATAGCGTCCACCTCCTAGAGGTGTTGTGAGGAGCAGAATACAGTATTACAATTTTAGCTGCTATTAAAAGTAACCTTAATTACATTGAGCCCTGCTCCGCCCCTAAGGGTCGCTTAGTGTTCTGAGAGCTTCAACCACAGAATGCTTTGGTAGTCCCACTCCTTGCCGGCCACTGTGAATTGGTTCTATTTTTTTTTTGAAAACTCAACTGCCTGCTCGTAATAATTGAGACCGTAAGAGGGATTGCTGTCTAACAGAGGAGGCAAAACAGATGAATGAACTAACTGGTGAGGTAAAAGTCTTGGCTAAGAGAGCTTTGTGCTGAGCAAAGAGTGTCTTAAGAATTTGGAGCTGGGATGGGATGATTTGAGAATAAGGAGAGGGTGATTGAGGAAGACAGCCCTTATTTATTTTTTGCTACTCTATTTCTTTTCCTTTCTATTGACATTTTAGAACCCAAAATCACTTTGTACAGACCAGGAAACTGAAACCTGGAGAGAAGTGTTTTGGTGAAGATTTATCTAATCCATAGTGAAAGCTGAACAAGAAGTAGTCTTTTTCCTCTATATCTTGATACCGCTTCCCTGCTGAAACCTCTAGGGACAGGTTGATCATTATAGTCAAGTGGTTTGAAACTGTGGACAATTCCTTACTTACAGACATGGCGTATTTTGAAATTGTATTTGGAAGGTGAACATACATGTCGAGGAATGTATCTACATGTAATTATAATAAATTACAAATTATGATAGTTTTTTTTTGTTTTTACCTCTTCATTATTAATCAGTATTCGGTTTTGTGAATATAATTGTTCTATGTTCTTTCTCTATACCAGGTATTGTGCTCAGTGCCCTGGGTATTGTGATTTAAAAAGTAGATACAACTTTGCTTTATGTAGATTAAACAAAAATAAAGGTAATCAATTATTTTCTATAATGTTATATTTTTCTTGTTTTGCATCATATTTGAAGTGACTGTTTTAAGAGATTAAATGTTGATGATTTTGCCCCAAATCAAGTGGCATGTTTTTATGCTGAACTTGCTGTTTTACCGTTTTAGGATTTTGTTAACAAAAAGTTGAAGGCCAAGTTGTGTTCTTTTAATGAACGTCGATATCTTATCCACAGTTCTTTAAATCTTGAGAAATTTTCTCATGTTTTTATCACTGACATATTTTGTGCTACTTCCTTTTTCATAATTTTAGGATTTGTCCATTTCCTCCATTACTCTATACTACTTCTTTGGACATAGTCTTCAACTATACATTTCCAGAATTACATATTCATTCTTTCAATAATGGAACACACTACTTAAGTATATGATTGGGCCCAGGAAGTTCTCTTTTTCGGTTCTCTGAAAGATTTCGGGTCTTAGTTTCAAGTCTGCTTGTACAAGTATCCAGTAGCATCTTTTTTATTTTTCACTTTTATGTTTTATACTAATGGTCATGTAGTAGGACAAATTATGTACATAAAGAAAACACATGCTCCTGGTCTTCATCTGCATTCCTGTGGAATGAACCCACTGTAAATGGGATATCTTGAAGATATTTTAGTTAGATTGTAGCCCAATTGAATGAGAATGGGCCTTAATCTGATTACTGCAACTCTTTATAAGAAGAAGAAATTCAGACATAGAATGAGAAAGCCAGGGGAAGGAGCCAGATGCTGGAAGTTAACAGAACCAGGAATAGAAAAGAGAGGACATTAACATGTGACAGGAAAGCCAGGGGACCCAAAGACTGCTAGCCAGCCAGAACACTACCGATCCTGGGAAGAATACAGCCATCTAGGCTCTGAAACTGTGAACCAGTAAGTTCCTGTTTTTTAAGTCAGCCCATTGTGTGGTGTTTGTCATAGCAGCCTGGGAAACTAAGACAGGTAGTATGCAAAAAATTTTAATAACTGTAGAAATAGAGCTGTAAATGTATAAATGGCAATACTTTGGAAACGAAACTTTCACCTGTCAACTCGAAATCTTTGTCAGCTGATGAACGAAAGCCTGAATTCAGTATAGACAGGTACTTTAGGAGTGACGGTATATTATGTATGACAGACTGAGCTATATAAAATTTAAATGTGTTACACTTGGGCAGCTTTTGAATATTTTTATTCTAGGAACACAATTGAGTAGATGGATTTAACTTAGGTTCAAGAGAAAAAGTTCATAAGCTAGACTCTGAAGGCCAAAAAAAGAAAGTCATCTAATGAATCTTCTTTCTGGTAGCTAAAGCAAGGATATGATACCTCCAGTCTGTAATCTACATCTGTGTGCTTTCTTGATTTTTCTCCTAGAATAAGTTTCTTCTTTTTGGACTACTAGCATTCAGTGTTTTTTGCTCCTAAAAAATTCATTTATTCCATGTATTTTAATATCACTGTAATTCATAGAGTTCTAGAGAGCTCTTTACCAGAGTCAACGGATATATGTTCAATCCTTGACTCTTCTTCTTAATGAGCAGGACAACATGAGGACCATATACAAGTTATTTTGCCTCTTTGAGTTGCAGGTCCCTCATTTGTGTATATTAAGACTCTTACTTGCTCTATCCATTACTCAAGGTTGTTGTGAAAGCTGAATTAATCATATATATGAAGGGACTTTGCAAACAATAAAAATATAACAAATGTGAGAAATTTTATAGACTGGAAGAGGTAAATTAATAGATTTGCAAGTATATATTAATACTAGTTGTGGGACCAAGTGTGTTTCCTCTTACAAAATGTTGCTTCAACCATTTCTTTGGATTCCTGGCCCCTTATGACTCTGCACAGATTCCTTATTCACTAACTGCTGGCTTCAAGGAGGCACCAAGTCTCTTTATTTGCAAAATTGATCACTTTGAGTCCTGTATTTTTCTAGATCCTGGTCGTTTAAACCCTAGTCCTCTTTATTATTACGTTAATGATAATCAACCCTAGTCCTCTTTATTATCACCTTCACCTCTTCTACCAGCTTGCATTCTATCTCCTAGAAAAGACTTTACAGGCTGACCTCTAGAACCATTGCCATGGTCAAAAAAGCAGATTTTAATGTTTAGCATACATTTGCATACTTGCTGTCTACAAATCTAAATTCCCAGGATGACATGGCCACTCTGCCTTCTCACTAGGAAAATGGCTTTGGCTCCCAAACTAAAAAGATAATGGAAAACTATCTTCACAGAAGATAGAGAGCAAAGATGCATTATTCTTCCTTATTTTTTCTCATGTCTGCTTGTGACATCAATTGATATTATAAACAGCACCCCCCCACTTTATATCATCAAACAAATTTTTCTCACACATAGAAAAATATCCAAACACCTTCCTTGCCATGGATTGCAAAGCTATATTTACATGATTTGACCCTGGCTAAATCTTCTGGTTAAATCTCTATTATTTTCTACCTCCCTCTTTCTCTTGCTTAATGCTCCAGCCTCCATTTCATTGCTGTTCCTCAAGCACAGGGGACACATTCCCATCACAGAGCCTCTGCACTTGCTGTTCCCCTCCCATAAAGATCTTCACACAGGTGCTTGATGGCTCACTGTCTTAGGAGTTTCTGTGTAGCTATCACTTCTTTGGGAAGAACTTCGCTGACCACCCTAAGATAGCAACCCACATCACTATCCTCTTACCCTGCCTTAATTTTCTTCATAGCTGTTATCACTTTCTGACTTTGTGTGTGTATTTTTTTATACATATTGTTTATAAAATCCATGAAGGTCAAGCTTTTGTCTGTTTTCTGTATTGTATCTGTGGTACCAGAATAGCATCTGACAGAGTGGTTTTCAATAAATATTTGTCATATGAATGAGTAAATGAATAATATGACATAACCGAGGTCTACCTTCAAATTTCCTACTGCCTGAGTTCACGCAGCAGCAGACTTCTCTAATGCCCCTTGCTTGATTACACAAGTGGACTAACTAACCACTGAAGTACCCAAGTGTCATTCTGAGAGATGGCTCCAGTTCTGAAGAAACCATAAAATCTACCTAAAAAAATCTATTAGAGTTAGCAGAGTTAGAGATAGTCACTTGGAATGTCGTCTAAACATCTAAGCATCAGCCTCTTATCCTCTCTCTGTAACAGATGCTGGACCTTTGGTAAGCATTGGCAAGAAGAGGCAATGTAGAATGTTTTCTAAGGACCATTTTCCTCTTCTCTCCTCCATCTCCCTGCAAGCTAAGACCCACATCTGCTTTAATGCTATTACATCCCTGTAGTGACGTGTGCCATTTAGTTTAAAGCAATCATGTCCCCTTTTTTAAAATGACAGTTTCTTAGAATTGTTATTTTTCTTTGGCAAACATATAAATAAGGTGAAAAATGAACCTGTGTGGTTAAGACTGGCTAGATCAAATAATAAGAATCCGGATCCCTGGGCCTTGAGTGAATACATCTATATCACAATTTCCCAGAGATCTTTCACAGATAAGCTTTTCCAGCTAGAAGTCTACACACTTTGACTCTATATTTTCTTTACCATCAAATCTTTTTCAATCCCTACCATGTCCCTGAAAGAAATCATTCCCTTAAAGGTCATCCTTAACTGCCCCATTTCAGTCATTAAATCCTGTGCTTCTCCATCCTTTTATAAGCCACCTACTATACCTATCAAGACCTGCATTATCCTGGGTCCCCGCGCATCCCATTCTTCAGGCACTGTGATGTGGAAGAAAGCATGGGCTTTCAAATTAGGTGTTCTGGATCATAATCATCTGACCCAGATTTGAACCCCCACTTGGCCACCTAGTGGCTGAGTAACATTGAGATGGTCCGTTAACCCCTCTAAACATTAATATCCTAATCTATATAAAGGAAATTTTAAATCCATCAGGTGGGGTGGTTGTGAATAATAATAGTAAAACCTTGACACATAGTAATCATTAAATGAATGTTAATTTTCATCTTTCTTTTGTACCCTCAATTATTTCCTCAGCTTTTTCATCTTCCATCAAAGTCTCTCTTGTTATTTTAATTTATTCTTTTCCATTAAACGTTACTTCTTTGAGGCTCTCACTCAAATATCCAGCTCTACACCTACCTATCATTGAAAATTTCTAAATCCCTAATGAAATTTGTAAGACGCTTTTATTTCTAACATTACCCTAATGTTTTTTTCAGGGGAAAACACAAGTGCAGTCCCCCACTACCAAAAATTATGCAGTCGAGTTTCTGGCATTTGAAGAAATCGCAAGGGTTGGCACACCCGGTATGCAGTGAATGAGCCTCACCCTAGGAGGGAGGTATGCCCCCTGCTGTGTAAGTAAATTGCCCAAACTTAACAAGTCCAAGTCTAAATCTATCTCAAAGTAGTTCAACTTCTGAACTCCTACTTCTTTCATAGTTACCAGGATTACCTCAAGTTAGTGATTACTAGCTGTCATACTATTATTATTTGAATACTTGCTATGCTTTGAATAGTATGCTTTGCCTCTATTACTGCATTGCATTTTGGTTTTGATATGAAGGTAGGTACTTTTGACAGACACCTCTTATACCTGCCGCACATCTTGGCTTACATTTTTAAAAAATCAATTTTATTGGGACATAATTTATATTAATAACTTTAACTACATTAATAAAATTAATCAGTTTGAGGTGTGCAATTAGATAAATTTTATGACATGTATATAGTCATGTAACCAGCACCATAATCATGTTATACAATATTTTCAGATAATTTCTTGTGCCCCTTTACACGTCGTTCCCTCTCCCCATCCACTGCCCCTGGCAACCACTAATATACTTTCTGTCACTATGGTTTTTTGGCACAGGTATAATCTGAGAATATCTTGCCTCAACTCTACTGAGCATCTAAAGCTTTCTGCCCTGGGGCTTCTCCACCGCCACAGTGTGGGTTGCCTAAGGGTATCCACTCCTCTCTATTCTGACACCTGAATAAACCTGTAAGTAGGAGGGAGTTAGGGCAACATGGGTGGCCCTTGATCAATGCAGGATGATTAATAAATATTCCTCTTTCCATTCTTTGAAGGGACACTTCTGAGGTACCTTCTATATAGCTCCTCAGAGATTCCTCGAAGGGTTTTACCCCCACTTTCCCATAATGAAAGCCTTCAATTAGCTTTCCTTTCTTTCATGTTTCATTCTTCCCAGTCCCCTTTTCCTTGGGATCACGTCCCCAAATAATCTTCCTGCACACAAATCTTATCTCAGGCTCTGCTGTAAGGGGAAATCCAGATGAAGAGAATGCTATTAGTAAATCCCTGAATATATATATATATATATTTTTTCTGGCTGAGAAATCAGGCTAAAAGAGGTTGACTGCTCAGGATTACATGGCTACTAAAAGACAGCAAAGGCTTAACTCTGAATTACTGACTTCACAGTTGATGATCCTAACTACCATAGTATATTGCTTTTTAAGGTAGAAACTAAAGTTAGCTTTGACTTTGTCCAATATTTTTATAGTGTGTATCTAAACAACTAGTTTCCTGTTGTGTCTTCTTTTTACATGTCTCATTCATCAATTACTGAAAATTATTTCTTCTACATGGAAGCCACAGTGGGTAATTTTTGGCAGTCATTCAAATTTCACTGCTTTCTCTCCATTTCTATTGCTTTCACTTTACTGTCACCCCTTTATTTCTACAACAGCCTCTTTGTTCTTTCCTTCCATCCAACCAGGCAATATTT
>PVIY010038731.1:0-23655 GCA_004026745.1 Myrmecophaga tridactyla | reverse complement strand
AAGAACAGCTAAATGAAGAAACATAAATAGAATTTCACTTTTTATCGTTTGAAAACATCCCCGAATTTTAGACATTTTTTTCTGTTTGCTCTCTTACTGCATCAATTTCATGTGTTTCACATCCATACATTTTTTTTTAAATAAATGCTTCAGTAGTTAGATTAAAAAACATTAAGCTCTCTAAAAAGAAGTATGGATGATAATCATCCTAATTCTCTCCCCAGCGGAAATAACAATACATCTTAAATCACCAAAAATTATGCCCATGCTTGTTACATAAAAACTGAAGTTTAGCTCTGATCAGTTATAATTATGACATAAACACATTAAATGAGTTTTACAATACTGACTAAAAATAAAAAATCATTTGTGAATATTGTAGCACAGAGCAATGTGTGAAATACATTATTCTTTGTAAACTTATCCCATGGTTGATATGGGTGTAATAGATGAGCAAATGAGACAGGACAAGTTATAATGATCACTAAGTTTTAACAATCTGGGACACAGATTACATATAGGAAGAATTTTCACTTATGGATAATATCAAATAGAAAGATTGCTCAATCTAAGGAGCTTTCTCTAATACGTGGAGAAAGACAGTAAAGGGCTTATTATGTTCTGTTTATAGAAGTAGCAAGAATAGACAAATCTACATATTTGAAAATAGGACTATAAAATATTTCAATGCAAATACTGCCTATACCCCCAAGTTTACTCATCTGATTCAGAACTATTAAGTACACTGAACATTATTTATAAAAGAGTATTTATAAATTTTAGAGTACTTGTATAGAAACATATGAAAGAGAAAAATCTACTATCTGGATAAAAAACGATGCCGATTATATGTCTTCTAGATGCAGTTAGAATTTTTACTTGATTCTACAGCCTTCAGTTTGTCTGTGTATAAGCCAAGAGTAGCAAAAAAAATACATAAATAAATAAAAGTAATGATTTATATTATGGTAGGAAACAAGTAAAGGTAATAAAATAAGTTTTTGTTAAAAAAATCTAGTAGTAATTTCAAGAAGCCAGTTATATTATTATTATATTATTAAGGCAGCCTTAAGAAATTTATTTACTGCTAAAGGGACTTCTTCAAGAGACAGTTCTACAGATAACTAGGAGGAACATTGTAAGATAATACAACATAAAAGCTTCCTCAAAGTTTTCTCGTTTCTTTATTCTGAATCCTTCTCCAAAACGCAGTTTGGAGTTTTATGATTCAGTCACCCTAAATGGCCATTCTAAATTCCAGACACAGTAAAAATGACAAACAGGTTTCTGAAGGTTCCATTCCTACTCATGCCTCCATATATCCTGATGATGGTGTGAAATCATAATGGTTGATTGTACAGCTAGTTCATTTCTACCAAACTCTACCGTACCTTGCTGGTGCAGTTATCCTACAGATGAAAGCATTTAAAGGAGAGAACAAGAACACAAATAAGCCTCCAATAAAAAAAATTTGGTTTAAATTTTAAGTCACAGATTGAATATGATTTCTCAGAGACAAGCAAAGAAGCATTTAATTCTATTCAGAGATTCACATGAGGTATTAAACTAAATAAAAGAATGCAGTAACTAATATTTTCTGTTTCTAACTTAAATAATGAAGCCCCTCATGCAAAAATTGTCTCAGCGTGACTGTTCTACTGTTAAGAAATAGAAAAGAATAAAGCTATTTAAAAAATCTTTCTATGGTGTTGCCCACCCCCCATCCCGCCCAAATTAACAGCATTTGCCAAAGTCAAACTGCTGAAAATACTCCAGAAGGTACTGCACTCTACTTAGAAGAGATCATTATGGGATAAGAATGTGCAATGAATACACTCGTTTTTTGTGAAAGATGAAAATAGGCTAAAAAACATTAGTCAAATCTCAGGTCTTTGCTCTAACCTCTCTGGATCTGTATTTACATCCATTCTCCTTAATTTCTTTTACTTTCATTGCAAAGTTAAACTGTGTTTTACCTAGTATCTTATCTGAAAAGTTCTAAAAGGACAAAATTATGTAAAAGGGACAAAAAGGACAGTCTTCATAAACAATACTAAACTATCATCAAGTACATTTGTTGAACACTTCTCCTTTATAATGTAGTATAAAACTTACCACCTCTGCCAAGGCTGAAATGACTTTGCCCAAAGTTGTAAGAGATTTATTAATATTTGCTCCTTCCTAAAATAAATACCAAACATGAAAGAATTATGATGAAAATTTTCTACTTCTGCTACATCATATATACTACATAAAATACATTTAGCCATATGCCAACATTACTTGTTTACTTATGACCACAATTTCTAGTAATATCCTTTACTCCTCAATCTTTCCTCCTCTCCCCTTGATGACATACCATGACCACATGTTTAACTCACAGTCCTAAGTATTATCAAGATATTTTATGCTCCAAAATCTTATGGACACAACTTTCTCAAACAACAATCCAACACGAAATTTCTGTTCTCTTTAGGCAATACCTCTAAAAAAGTCCATGCTTGTTCTTAATCTGGATCTTGCGTATCCTATTCCCATTACTTTCCTTTACTTCAATCTAGCCAAAGTCTGCCTATTCCTCAAAATCTAATTCAACTCTCACCTTGTTCATGAAGTCCTCCCTAACTATTCTGTTTTATAACTTATCCTTCCATTAAAGTTATAGACCAGGAATTGGCAAAACTTTTCTGTGAAAGACTAGATCATAAATAATTTAGGTTTTGTGGGTTACACAGTTTCTGTTGCAACTATTCAACTTTGTCATAATAGTGTGGAAGCAGCCATCAATAATATATAAACAAATGAGTATAGATATATGCCAATAAAAGTTTAGTTACAAAGAACAGGCAGTGGGCCAAATTTGGCCCACACTAGAATATGTGAACCCCTGTCATAACATTTATTAATTAGGCCATGTATTTGGTAAAATAAATACCTTTAATCGAGTTCCTTTGGCACCAGTTGAATCAGCTCTTTCACTTCCCGCTAGATCCACCAAGCTGATTTTACTAACCTAGTAAAGAACAATAACACCAGAGCAATTAATAAATAGGCAAGATAGAAGCAGAAAATATTTAGAGGTAGGGAACTAAGATATTAAGGTACCGAGAGAACTAAGATTTTAAAGCTTTACAATATGGCACTGGAAGAGAAAGAAAAACATTCTTTAAAAAGCATGGACAAAGTAAATACTAATATTTTGGTTAAAAAGAAGTAATTTTAGTATAAACACATAGTTTTATAGTAAAAATACATGAAACTCATCAATCCATTAAATGGCATATTAAAACTCAAACTTCAAGCAACTGTAACACTCACATTCCGCCAGGAGGAATGTACAAGCAATCACTGTGGAAAACAGTCTGGTAGCTTCTTAAGAAGTTAGACATACACCAATCATAGGATGCAAACACTCTACTCCTAGGTATTTATCAAGAGAAACTAAAACATGCACCCACATAAAGACTTGTATATAAATATTTACAGCGACTTCGCTGCAATAATAAAAAACTGTAAACAACTCAAATGCCTAGCAACAGGTGAGCTGACAAACTATGGCTTACCTATACAATGGAATACTCCTCAGTAATTAAAAGGAATGAACTACTGAAACATGCTATGAATCTCAAAATCATTAAGCTGACTGAAAGAAGCCTAGCAAAATATAGTATATACTATATGATATAAAATACATTTACATAAAATTCTAGAAAATGCAAACGAATTTATAATGAAAAAAGCAGCTCAGAGATTGCCTGGGGATGGGGGTAGGAAGAGGCATACACAGATTATAAAGGGGCATAAGGCAAATTTTGGGGGTAATGGAAATTACGTTAACTACATGGTACTGGTTTCAAAGTTGTATACATAGGTCTAGTTCTATACTTTAAATAAGTATGGTTTATTGTACTTCAATAATACCTCAATAAAGTTGAAAATAAATACAGCTTCAAGAAATTTTAGACAAATTTATTCAAAATGGGTTATCAAGGAAACTAAAGCTATGAGATTAACATCTTTAATTTTCTATATTTGACATGTTGGGAGAAGGGCAGAAATGCTTTCACATAGAATTTTCCTTGATGCCACTCAGACAAAGAATACTGACTACTAAATACTTTAATAACGTAACCTCTGGCTAAGCAGTGTCAAGTTATCTGATCACTTACATGAGTAGTATATTTAAAAAAAAAATTTCCAACTAAACACAGACAAGAAAGTCACCAAATAAAAGGGGATTCTAGTTTTTAGTGACAATGGTATTGTAAAGGCAAAGACTCTTTTATAACTTTCCAGTACGGTAAATCTAATGTGAGATTTAAAAAATTCATCTGCATGCTACTTAGTATAAAATAGGCAGAGTAGAATTCAACATAAATTTATTATTAACAATAATACCAATAAAACTAATATTTACTGAGTGGTTACTCTGTGCCAGGCACTATTATATGCATTCATTCTATTGTGATACTTAATCCTTTAACAACCCCAGGAGATTGTTATACATGAGGAATTTGAGGCACAAAGAGGTTAGGTAAGCTGTCCAGGTAAGATGAAGAGGGGATGAGCCAGGATTCAAAGCAAATTCTAATTCCAAAGTCTACAATATTTAATCATCATAAAAAATGATAAATTAATAAGCAAAGATATCTGAAGAATATCATCACTGCTGGACAGTTGTTTTTTTTTCCAGGAATAAAATATACCATGTCTGTCCCCTTTAACATTTAATCCCATGGTAACTTTATCATACCTCAAAAAAAAAAAAATACATACTAAAGAAAGCTAATAAGGTAATAAGCAGTTCAAGTCAAGAAGAAGAAAAGGAAAGATTTTTCTCCCTATTGAACTACTTAATTCTCTTGCATAGAGTAGTTTTTGAGACCAAACCCGAAGTCTTGGATTGCTGTTTCTTAACTCTTATTTCCTATCCTGTAATTTTACTTCAGAACCAATGCTCAAATTGGTTTAAAGTGAAAAAAAAAGATAAGCAGAACCTATAAAACACTCTCCATTATGTAAAACAGCAATTTTCTTCCCTTCATCTCTGTATTTTGTATACAGAGATGCTATTCCTCACAATTCAAGACCAGGATCTGATGTTCCCTACCTTTTCAGTAGAAAGGTTGGTTTCAGCGTCATGCTTTTTCTGCGTGAAAACAATGGTAAACACAGCGTGGGAACGGCTGCTTGTTTCATTCATGTTGGTAGCTGCCACTGTCCTAAATAAATATAAAGGTGACCATGGAACAATGGAATTCTTAGATAAAAATTCAAATGGATAGAAGGCTGTATATTATAAACACAACAATCACAAGCAACAGCTTTATCATTCACAGACTGCAAGACTGTCACTTACACAACTGCTCTCAATACTGCCTTATTTGTGAGCCTATCAAGTTACCCTTCAACTCCCAAAGGGCCCCATTAGAATTTTCAAACTCCAGCTGTCCCTTTAGAGCCCACTGAAGCATTTAATTTTTATTCTTTATTAGCACTAATTTTTTCCAGAATCAATTACTAGAACAGACAAATACAGACACAATGCCTAACATTTTACAGACTTGATGCAAACCTAAGAGAAAATTGACCCCAAGTTCTAATGTGTTTCAGCACGCATTGAAACATAACATGATGAAGCCCTCACTTTTCCAGCATAAGCAAAGGGTCAGAAAACTTCACTATCAAAGCAACTTCCACAGCTGTAAATGTGGTCTCAAACCCTTAACAGACTAAAGGGCCCCAAAATGTGCCAAAGAACTCAGTCATTAGTCTATTTCCTACTGTACCTGGCTTTGTTCCCAGCATCCATGAGGTCAGCAATGTCTGTATAGGAAGTGACTGCCAGCTTTGACAAATCTTCCACATACGGTCCAAGAAGTGGGTGTTCACGCACACGCAAATTACCCTTGTTTTTTGGATTCAGCAAATCTCGTACTCTCTCACAGTAAATTTCCATGTAGCTCACCTAGGAACAATTCATTAAAGTGAATTTACAGGAGTTGGAGGGGGGGAAATCCCATATATTAAAAATATTTTTAATTAATTTTTTAAAACTTTTATTAAAAGCTCTACAATTATACAACAGCAACCATTATGAAGTGAATATTTTGAAGCCAGGTTCTAGACCCTTTATTCCACCAACCATATACACAGATATTATACCACATAGATTAGAACAAATCTTCTGATTTTCTCAGGGAATAAAAGGAAGTAAACAGGCCATGTATGGCACACAGTGACTGCTATTTGTGTTGGGCAGAAAAAAAATTTAAGCAGCCATTTATCAGTTATCATTATGTCTTTAAAAATGCACACTGTTATAACTGGTAATTACAGTGAGGTTCCACTAAGAGCATGGGAAGTAAGTATTCTACCAGAGTTAAAACTAAAGAACAGCATCAATATTACAGAGCAAAGATGACAAACAAGATGCATGATTCCAATACTGTAAGACCGACCACAGTATGACTGAACATGGACAAACAATATAGCCACCAGAATGAGTAAGAGTTGATCAGAATAGAAGCTGATTTTGGCAGAACTTATATAAGCCTTGCTGGGGAGAGTAAGCCTCAGACAACGTACTTTAGGAATATTAGTCCCATCAGCAGGACCACTCCTATGGAGATGAATGTTTTAGGCTATCATTTCCTGACCTGAGGCAATCAAACAGTTAATTACTCTAACTCCCCTCATTCCAATTCCATACTCACCTAATAACCAACCAGGTTCCAATATAGGCGGCCCACAAGAAAAGAATGCATTAGTTTACTAAAGCAAGTGTTTCTGGTTGGGTAATAGTTATTCCTTATGGGAAAGTAATAAAGCAACATTCTGGTTTCATAGCATCACTAAAACGAGTTTCACTTAAAAGTGTCTGATTTTAAAGGATGGTTCTGTTCCAGACAAATCTATAAAATCAAACTTCTAAACTCAAGACTCTATACTGGGGTAAACTAAGTTCACCAGAATAAGCCATATTATGATACGCTCCAGGAATCATACCTTCTATATCACTGAGCTATTTAAAAGTATGAAGAAAGTTTCTACATTTCCAACTTTAAATTTCTACACACATTTTCAGAGTATCTGAAACAGAACCTGATCTCCATTTCTTCAGCCTTTTCCCCTACTATTTTTGATCTGTATTTTTATGCTGTACTTTAAAATCAGTTAAAAAAAAAAAAAAAGGCAAAATCTGAGAACACTAAAAGATAACCTGAGCCAGTAAAATAAGAGGATAGCAAACATTCTTTCCAACAGCAGGTTTCCCTAAAAAATGAGATAGTATTTTAATCATTTTTGTGTTTTCAAATGTGTACTCACAAACCTGAATCCCAGGAAGATATTATATCTCCTTGGAAAATTTGCCACTTTTCACACAAGGTATGAAACTAAGAGATTCCAAGGACTGATGTGCTCCACTACTTATTCCCTAATACGTGAATCTATAAAAACCATCATTACTTTTTTCACCTCTAAACTAACCATTACAGACTCCACTTGGCAAATCCAATTCACCAAACACTAATATCTTCCAGGCATGTTCTAGGCACTTGGCATACATCAGTAAATAAAATAAAAATCCTGCCCTAGTGGGCTTATAATTCTAGCAAGAAAGACTGATAATAAACAAGAAACATAAAAAATAAGTAAAACTATACAGTATCTTAAAACGTAATGAATGTTAAGGAAGATCTTGAGATCTGGAGTGTTGTGGTAGAGGGCAAATTGCAGTATTAAATAAGCCAGTCAAGGTAAGCCTCATTGAGAAGGTGAGATCTGATCAAGGATTTAAAGGATGTGAGAAATATAGTCAAAGAGCTATCCAAGGGGAAAAAGTTTCAGGAAGAGGAACAGTAAATGCAAGGCCAAAGGTAGGAATGTTCCTGTGTATTTGAGAAATAGCAAGAAAGCCAGTGTGGCCAGAGCACAGAGAAAAGTGAGAGAGGAGGTTAGAGAGGTGCCACAAATACGGAAGGAACCATGTAACAATAAGGGCTCTACACTGCACTACAAACAAGCTTGTGAACTCTGATCCATACGGAAGAAACTGGTAACTTCTTTTTATTACCTGTAAGTTCAAAGTCTCTGTTACATGATTCAAAAAGTGATTATAAGATGAGATAAGCTATTTAGAGAATTCTTTCTAACACAAAATATTTTTAGAGCAGCATTATTCCCCTTTTGATGCATGACAGTCACAAGGCAGAATTGTTTAAAATCTCTAAATATATGGAACACTTTATAGATAAAGACCAAAGAAGCTAAATGGATCAACCAGGAATTGTGTTGTGCTACAGAATATTACAACACATGCAAATAAAAGGGGGTGGGGTGGGGCTTCTTTAAAGGACATCTTTCATTTTTAAAAATATTTTTATTGAGAAATCTTCACACACATACAATCCAACCATATTATACAATCAATGGCTCATAATATCATCACATAGTTGTGTATTCATCACCATGATCATTTTTAGAAGATGTGCATCATTCCAGAAAAAGAAATAAAAAGAAAAAACTCATGTATCCCATACCCCTTACCCTTCCTTCTCACTGACCACTAGTATTTCAATTTACCCAAGTATTTACCCTTAAAGGAAATCTTAATTCCTTAGAGCTGAAACAGAATTTCAGTTACAGAATTTTAGTTACTGTGAAACTGAATACCAAAAAAAGGGGAGCTAAAACAAGATTCAAAAAGCACACACACAATAAAGGGAAATACAAAGGGAAATACATATCAAATAAAGTAATGTGTATGAAAGTGATTCTACAGCCCTCTTCTTAAAAGAACCAAGGTTAACACTGGATAAGAATAACTTTTCAAGCTTATAACCAATTATAAAGGGGGGAGAAAAGATTTGATTACATACATTTTTAAAAATCTATGCCTATTATTGATGATATTAAAGAAGGGTTCACAATTTAGCAAGAAAAAGATTAAGATCCCAAAACATAAAAAAGCCTACGCATAATTTATAAGATGTTCAACCACACTAAATTTAAATAAGAGTGACAAATTTTCCTTTATCAAACTGACAAAGACTTAAAAAAATGTTAATACTAAATGTTGGCAATGGCAAAATTGTGCTTACACCCCCCTGGTTGGACTGCAAATTGGTACAGTGGTCCTTTCTAAAAGGCCAGGTGGCAATCCAAATGTACTGTTTGACTACCAGGATACATTCAAAGGAGGTAACTGGGGACGTGGCGGGGAAGGGGTAAGGCATAGACTTATGAATAAGGATTTAATTGAAACATTATTCATTATAACCAAAATTTAGAAGAGCCTAAACAGATAAAATTGGGGAATAGGTAAGTGGTCCACAGCACAGTCAAGATTTGGAGCCAAGTAAAGGTCATGTCTGAGGGGATACATGCTTTTAACCTGTGGTTATACTCACTTCTACAGAGTAAGACATTTCTTCATTACAGTTGTCATTGATTTTCTCAAACAGTTCTTCACACAACTACAGAAGCAGAATGGGAGACACAGAAATAATATAAATTACAAAACCTAAACCTTCCATATCCCTAGAATTTCTTATTTAAAAGGTGGTATTTTAATAAAAATAATTAATGAAAAAATCAATTAAGTTTTCATTTGCTATACCTTATAATTATAGCAATCAATATATATATTTTGAAAATGAACTGTAGCTTCACGATTCTCTAGAAGTCTAAACAGAATTAAAAATTTATTACAAATAGCAGTTTCTACATAATAATCATCTTTAAAAAACAACAACATGCTTTTGTATTAAAATAAAGTACTCCAAAATTCTACCAGAAAAGAGATACCAATGTAATTATGTAAGAACTCCAACAATGAACAAATTAAAGCTAAGGGGAAAGGAAGGAGAAACTGAGTGTGGTAACAGGATAAAATAAATAGGGCTATTTAGCAATACTTGCTGTAATCTACAAACAATTATTGCTGAAGAAGTATCGCATAGCGGTAAAGAGAAAAACCTCAGAACTACCATGCCTGAAATTAGGATTTTGACACTGCCACTTACTTGGGCAAGTGACATCCCTCAATGCCTCAGTTCCCTCATCTGTAAGATGGGAATAACAAAAGAACCCAAATTTTAGGGTCCTATAAGGATTAAGTGAGCTAATATCTATAAAGCTCTTAGACCTGTGATTGATCCATAGTGAGAACTATGTAATGCTTTCTCAAACTGGTATTACAATTATTATTACTATACACAAAGGGCAATTCCCAAATAAATGTCTTAGCATTTAATTACAAAAAAAACATGCTAGTATGTGCAATTTTTCCTGAAAATTTCTCAATCTTTATAAATAATTAAGTATTTCAATTATGTAGGTGAATTTTAAATTATCTAATAATACATTTTCAAAAGGCAGTTATTGGGGTGGGCGATGGTGGTGCAGTGGCAGAGTTCTCACCAGCCATGTCGGAGACCTGGGTTTGATTCCCAGTGCTGGCACATTAAAAAAAAAAAAAAGGCAGCTATTGCCATCTTATGTATTTTATTCTCAGAATATAGAGATGGTGGCACTTGGCTTAGAGTAGAACACCACCAAATTAACCCCAAATGTAGTTAATAAGAGCAGACTACATTTCTCTTTTTAACAACTAAAGTTCCTCCTAAATACCTACATCAGAAATTTTCTGTTTCCTAAGAATAGAAGATCAAAACAAGAAATACTAACTACTCTTGAAAAAATAAATCTTGGTCTCTTCAAAGTTTAAAGTGATAGTATTAAATTACTAAGTATTTCTGAAAGGCTTATCTTATTACACATCCTATATCTCAGATGTTTTACTATCTTTAGAAAGAAAAGCTAACTATTTTCAAATGTTTCATGAGATTTAGGTTTTATATTAAGTGAGTATTGCAGACATATTTCATAGATTAAGAAGCTGGTAACACTTTTCAAAATATAAAATAAAATGACACCAGGTGTACAGCAAAATCTTTACAAAATGTTAACTTTTCCACCCTTAAAGACAGAGATATATAGGTGGATCTCTACCAAAACACTGTAGCTCCTCTGAGGGAAAGAAACAGATTATTCCTCTTTGGGCCTTGCACAAATAGTCCTTGATTGAACTCTGTTAAGTAAAATAACTGTTAAAGCAATTTAAGATTAACAGTAAGGATGAACAGAGGTTTTTGTTGTTTGGGCTTTGTTTTTTTTTACCTGTGGAATGATGCCAGCCTGGCCTTCTTCTTGTTTACCCATCATTGTATAAGATTTCCCAGCACCAGTCTGTCCATAGGCAAAAATACAGACATTATATCCCTCAAAAGCATGTAGGAGCATTTCCTTTCCAATATCATTGTACACACGGTTTTGAGATGCAAAACAGGGATCTTCAGGCTGTAAAGGGTAAAAGGAGAAATAAATCATATTTTATCACAGTCTTTCCTACACTTAACTGATTACCTCTATAATAAACCACAAGTGTTTGGAATCATAATAGGCACCTAAAAGTATACTACAATTTTTTTTTTTTTTTGTAGGCTGTATGGTGGGCGTCACATTTCGTTCTTTTTCCATGTGAATATCCCCTTACTGCAGCATCATTTGCTGGATTTTTTTGTTTGGTTGGGTTTTTTCATTTGTTTGTTTTTTTGCTTGTTTACTGTGGGAAGTACATGGGCTGGGAATCAAACCCAGGCCTCCCACATGGCAGGCAAGAATTCTACCACTGAACTACCCTTGCACCCCCAAAAATACACTATAAATTTTTAAAATCTTCCCTGCACGTACATTATGTTTCTCATTAAAGCATACACATAAATACAGGAGGCACTACTACACTCGTCCAAGTAAGCCAGACATAAAAATATCTACATGAAGCTATCTGGCATGATTACACTTCATTTTCTGTAACCTTAGAAGTTATCATTCTTCTATCCATAGGGAGCTTTGACAAGATTTTCTTAAGTGAAAAATGGAGCTAAAAGATCAAAGGTCAAATTCACATATTAAAATACTTTTTTGAAGTTGTTCCAGGTGCTGTGACTACTTCTCAATAAACACAATTTCAATAAGGAATGCTTTCAGTCCCTTTCATAAGCACTTCCCTTGGCATTAGGTTTTGTCAATAGTTTTTAAAAAATCTACTTCCCAACACATCCCAAGGAAAAAACAAACAAATTCCTTAACAAACAGATGGATGATGTAGAAGCAAACTCTAGTTTAGGAACAGTTTCTACAAGTCAGCAAGATTTTGGGTCCTCTACTGTGTAAGGGTACTATGAAGTGCCTACTCTCCATTTTCCTAGATGCTGGTAACCTTTATTTTCTTTGTGGACCTGCAGGCTTTTTCAAAATGTTCAAAAACCTACTGTCCTAACATGACTTTAAAAAAATTTGACCATGAGCATTACAATCTTGCTAACTAACCATACCTTCTTTACTTGTGCTCCCTATTTCCTTAAATTTTAACTCACAATTAGCAATATACTAAACAATCTTCAATTTGGTACTTCCTGAGATCTACAGGTACAGTGGTGCTGATGATAAGAATCCTGAAATATTGATAAGTAATCCTCAAGGGATGTCTAAATCACAGATGAAAATAGGTTCAGATATAAATTTAGTGTAAATTAAATAGTGTTAAATTATAGTTAAATAGTGTAAATTAAGTCAAATAGTGTAAATTAAAAAGTGTGTTGTGTGTGTGTCAACTTTCCATCAACCAAAATACTTCATTATGGAGAATACTTTTTCTTCAGATTAGCATTCACTACATCAAAAACTGAACACATGCTAGACCACATTTACAAAACAAGAACTGGCTCTGTTTGGCTAAGAGAAAAGGCAAAAAACCAAAAACAAATATCCCCACCCCTCACTACCACCACCCGCACACAAAACAAAGGATAGGGGAGGTAGCAGATGCTACAGCAGCAAATTCCAAGACCACTGCCAGCACCCGCACCAGGGTTCACTTACCGAGGTGTGAGACCAATAGGAATAGTCAAAGCTGAAGGACTTTGGGGCTTCCTTTGGGTTCTTTGGGTTAATAATACCTAGAATATGAAATATTTTAATCTTAAAAGTAACTCACATTTACATGTTTAGTTCAACATGGATGCTATATGTTCAAAATATTCCAATCAGTAAATTCAAAGCACTGAATCTTAATAGGGCAATCGAAATATGAAAACACCAGTCTGAAAAGGTGATCTGTATATGGCACTTCAAAAAAATCACACCAACAATATTTACTGGGTAGTCCCAGGATTCATAAGAGAATATGGTATATACACAGTATGCACTCAGTAAATATTTTGTGACTGAATATTTATCCTCCCTTTAGGAAGTTAATACCAAAATTTGGAAATGGGACAGGTTACTATTTCAATGTTTCTCATGAGGCTTAGAATATTTTAGCATTTGAGGAATAAAAATTAGAAAATTAGTAAATTATTCCAATTACTATCTGAAACAATTTTTTTAAAGATCATATTACTTACTTCAGAAAAGTATTCACTAGAAAGATGATCCCATTTCTAAAATCCACAGCGGACTGACTACATAAATTCTGTACATACATACTCCCCATATACATACATACATATATATATGTAAGTGATGGAATCACAAACTAATAAATCATCTGTACAACGTCATAAAACAGAAATATGGCATTTTTTTTACTGAAAAGCATGAAGTCTCCCTGTCCATATTAAAAGTCACTTCTCATGTATTAAAAGTCATTTCTCTTTACAATTTCTCATGTAATTAATCCAGTTACACTATACACTTCAGGGACTGACTGAGAATGCTGAGGCTTAATCTCTCCTCCTTTCTCACAGACACAAAGCTTTAGCTCCTCATATTTCACATGGAACAGAATCCTTTATAACATGCGGTCATGAAATCACCTCAAAGACAGGACATCTCAGCCACTCCACGTTTCTAAGGCAGGGCCACATCCCAGGCTATCAGTGAGATCAGGATTAAAAAATAAATCTGTCTGGGGCAGCTGCTGCTTTGGACACAAATAGCAACAGCTGCTACTGTGCTTAGTTCTTTCTCTTGCTGGATTCCACTGGGTATGGCCACACACACTTGTCTTTCAACCACAAATGCTGACAGAGTATTAATAAGGCTAATGCTGCACATCATCATGTGACAAGGAGACTTCTTCTAGAAAGAACAACTCCCCACCCACACATAAATGGTAATCTAGCAATGAAATGTATTTCTAACCAAAAGTCACAACATCTGAGATTTAAAGTAATAGCCAACATACACAAAACACTGTTACTCCAAGTTTCAAGTACTTTCTGTATACTAAGCTATTTATCCCCACAACTACACAATGAGGCAGATGTCTCATCATTCCCACTTTACAGATAAAGATAACAGCACAGAGAGATTAAATCACTCACTCAAAACTACAAAGCCCCACATTTTAGCCAAGACACCAATCATTTACATGCTTATTCTCTATATGCAGTGATTCCCAAAGCAAAACACAGTAAGGCATTTTTATTTATATATATATTATGTACATTATTACCTCCCCCAAATTATACCAAAGGTATGGTTTAAACCTCTCTTTACCTATTTTAAACAGGGAACTATGAAGATAATAGTTCTTAAAAGATGAGAGGACACACACTGACAAGAAAACAGAAATTAGTCACAGTGTGAGCCAGGTTCCAGGTTTTAGTGCCCAGCAATAAAGGCAATAAGGGCAATGGTAAGATGCAGGGCCTGACCTCTGAAGCAGAAAAAACATAGTTAAATAAGCACTTCTAACTGCTAGAAAATGTGCTGTCATAAACCATTTAACCCTATTTCATTTGGCCTTTTAACTACTCACTGGTGTTACCAATTCTTTCAACAACAACTGAAGATAGAGCTATTGCTCAGACATGATCCTTTTGTTCTCTCTTCCCTAGTAAAGAAAAAGAAATAAAAAGTACACCAGTGAGTAACTTCTGATTCAAGTGAAAGTTTCCTCTTCCTTAATACTCCATTTTCCTAGATTTTCAAAAGCTTCTGAAGGTAGGTTTTCCTAACTTCCAGCTTTGAAACCAAGCTGCTTTAAAAATAATTGACTCTATTCAACAACAACAAACCCTTTTTATTATAACATAAGTAAATCAAAACACAATTTTAAAGAGACATTATTATAAAAGTTTTGTCAAGCAAGATTAAATTTACCCACAATATTTAAAATAATTCAATTCCTAAATACAAAAGACATTAAAACTACGCAAAATTCAATACTGTGGTTACTTCTTTGGCAGGATAGGCTTCTGAAACCAGTGGTAATTTTTGTTTAACTTGAGTAATAGTTATATGGCTGTGTTATTTCGCTGTTTTTTTAATTACAGAAGTTATATGTTTACAGGAAAATCATGTAAAAAATACAGAGTTCCCATATACCACCCTATTATTAACATATTGCATTAGTGCCGTATATTTGTCACAACTAATGAAAGAACATTCAATGAAAGAACATTTTTATAATTGTATTATATACTATACTCCATGGTTCACCCTAGGGTTCATTGTTTGAGTTGTAGAGTCCTATGGATTTTCTTTTTTGTTTTTTTTAATTTTTATTCTAATAAGATACATACAACTCAGAATTTTCCTTTATGGACAGCTTAATTGAACATCATTAAGTACATGGAACCTTGAGTAGGTTTGTCCAGAGTGCTGCCTCGATAAATCCCAGAAGGATCTGAACAGTGAATAAAAACATATTTGCAGAGTCTCCTTGAGGGAAATGAGAAAGGGGAAAATTCAACTTCCCCAAGTGGAGAATTCTTGATATTCACACAAGCAGTGTGGACAACCAAAGCTATAGGCTGAGCCCCCAGTCTTGGAGTTTGTTCATATGAAACTTATCCCCACAAAGGATGGGTCAAGCCTACTTAAAATTATGCCTAAGAGTCACCCCCAAGAGAACCTCTTTTGTTGCTCAGATGTGGCCTCTCTCTCCAGCCAACACAACAAGCAAACTCACCACCCTCCCCCTGTCTATGTGGGACAGGACAACCAATTGTGGTGCTATACTTTGAAATTTATAGCTTTTGTATATATGTTATTGTTCACAAAAAACGAAGGAAAAAAGTCGATTGTGATGATAAAAAAAGTATGTAAGCCCTCTAGCCTCCTATATCCTGGAGCAGCTAGAAGGAAAAATATGAGAGGATCATACAGTAACCCGTAACAAACTCTGGGATCGATCCTGTTACCACTTTTTGAAGAGTGCTTTGAAAACTATTGCTTTTTTAATTCTTGCTTTGTATATATGTTATACTATACAATAAAAAAAAGAAGAAGAAAGTGCTAAAATCAAAACCCAACTGCACATCTGAAAGGAACCAGAAAAAGGACTGCAAACTAACCCAAAAGCAATCAGAAGGAAAGTGTGATAGTTAGATTCAGGTGTCAACTTGGCTAGTTCTATTGCTGTGGACATGAGCATGTGAAGCTCATCTGTTCTTGATTACATCTGCAGTTGGCTAGAAGGCGTGCCTGCTGCAATGAATGACGTTTGACTTATTTGGTTGGTGCTTAAATGAGAGAGCGCAACGTAGCACAGCCCAAGCAGCTCAGCATACCTCATCTCAGCACTCGCAGCTCAGCCCATGCCTTTGGAGATGCAGAAAGGAATCACCCTGGGGAAAGTCACTGGAACCCAGAGGCCTGGAGAGAAGGCCAGCAGAGATCGTCCTGTGCCTTCCCGCGTAAGAAAGAACCTCAGTTGAAAGTTAGCTGCCTTTCCTCTGAAGAACTATATGTTAACTAAATAAATCCCCTTTTATTGAAAGCCAATCCATCTCTGGATTACATTCCGGCAGCTAGCAAACTACAACAGAAAGAAATAAAAAGATTTGAGCAGAAATGAATAAAATTGAACAAAAAAAACAATGGAGAATCAACAATACTAGAAACTGATTCTTAGAAAAGATCAAGAAAATGGACAAACCCTCGGCTAGGCTGACAAAGGGAAAAAGAAGATGCAAATTAAATCAGAAACGAGAAGGGGGACCTTACTATTGATGCCACAGAAATAAAAAAGATCATAAGGAGATAGTATGAATAATTGTATGCCAACAAATTAGACAACCTAGATGAAATGGACAAATTCCGATAAACACATGCATAACCTACAATGGCCTAGAAGAATCAGAAGACCTCAACAATCCAACCACAAATGAACAGACTGAATCAGTCATCAAAAATCTCCCACAAAGAAAAGCCCAGAACCAGATGGCTTCACAGAAGAATTCTACCAATCATTCCAAGAAGAATTAATACCAATCCTGCTTAAACTCATCCAAATAAATTGAAGAAGAACTAACTCATTCCATGAAGCCAACACCAGCCTAATGCCAAGGACAGGTATACAAGAAAATCACAGACCAATCTCTCTGATGAATATAGATGCAAAAGTTCTCAAAAAAAAAAAAAAAAATACTTGAAAATCTAATCCAACAGCACTAATTTATATACTATGATCAAGCAGATTTTATTCCAGAAATGCAAGAGTGGTCAACATAAAATCAATTAATATAATATACCACATTAACAATTCGAAGGGGAAAAACCACATGATCTTACTGATTGACACAGAAAAAAAAAAACATCTGATAAAATCCAGCATCCTTACTGGATAGAAACACTTCAAAAGATAGGAATAGAAGGAAACTTCCTCAACATAAAAAGAGCATACATGAAAAATGCACAGCTAACATCATACTAAACAGTGGAAGACTGAAAATGATCTGGAATACGACAAGGATGCCCACTGTCACCAATGCTATTCAACGTTGTACTAGAAGTTCTAGCTAGAAATACTACACAAGAAAAACAAATTAAAGGCATCCAAATCAGAAAGGAAGAAGTAAAACGTTCACTCTTTGCAGATGACCTGAGCCTATATTTAGAAAGTCATGAAAAACCTACAACAAAGCTACTAGTGCAAATAAACAAAATCAGCAAAGTTACAGGATAAGATCAACACTCAAAATCAACAGTGTTTCTGTACTTTAGTAGTGAGCCATCTGAGGAGGAAATCAAGTTTTAAAATTCCATTTACAACAGCAATTGAAAGAATCAAATATCTAGGAATAAATTTAACCAAGGATGAAAAGGACCTATACAGTGAAAACTACAAAACATTGCTAAAAGAAATTAAAGACCTAAATAAATGGAAGGACATTCAGTGTTCATGGACTGGAAAACTAAATATCAAACTCAAACTGATTTACAGAATCAATGCAATCCCAATCAAAATTCTAACGCCCTCCTCAGAAGAAATGGCAAAGTCAATTATCAAATTTATTTGGAAGAGCAAGAAGCCCTTAATAGCCAAAAACATCTTAAGAAAGAATGAAGTCGGAAGACTGACACTTCTTGACTTTAAAACACATTACAAAGGTACAATGATCAGCTACAGTGGTCAAAACAGCATGGTACTGGCATAAAGATAAATCTACTGATCAAATGAACCAAATGAGAGTTCAGAAATAGACCTGTCCATTTATGGTCAACTGGTTTTTTTGTTTTGTTTTGTTTTTACTGTTTTCTAATGTAAAATATACATATATACAAAGCAAAGAAAGAAAAAAGCAATAAATTTCAAAGCACACTTCAACAAGTAATTACAGAGCAGATTCCAGAGTTTGCCATGTGCTACCATTCCACCATCTCAGATTTTTCCTTCTAGCTGCTCCAAAACACTGGAGGCTAAAAGAAATATTAATATAGTGATTCAGTAGTTCATACTCATTTGTTAAATTCTATTTTCTCTGTTATATCTCCTCTGGCTCCTCTGACCCCTCTCCCAGTATATAAGGATCTTTATGCAATGCCCATTATGACTTTTTCATGTTGAGAATGGGTGTCAACACTAAAGGATAGAGGGATGAAATCAATCAGTAATCTTGGAGAGGCTGGTCCTTCTGGGTTTCAGGATTTATCTGACATATGAACTCTTGGGAAATTATGAGTTCAAACTTAGTGCGTGAAACCTTTATAGAGTCTCATTTCCAGGCCTAGATGTTCTCAAGAGTCAAAAGCAGTGATGTTCGTTGGGGTTTAGCAAGCCAGGGCAATCAGCACATATAACTGAAAAGCTTGTATAAGAGTACCCTCCAGGATAGCCTCTAGATTCTATTTGATCTCTCTTGGTCGCTGATATCTTATTTTATTATACTCATTCCCCTCTTTTAGTCTGGAAGGTGTTGTCCATTGTCAGGGAGAGTTTCACCCTTGAATGTCATGTCCCACATGGGGGGAGAGTAATGATTTTCCATGCAGAGTTGGGGTTAGAGAGAAAGAGGCCACATCTGAGCAACAAGAGGTTTCCTGGAAGCAACTCTTAAGCCTTGTTATGGGTAGTCTTATAAGTTTCATAAGGGCAAGCCTCAAAATCAAGGGCATGGTTCTATTTTCCAGAGTCTCCAATGGTAGAGAAGGTACCTGGGACTTCCCAGATGGGAAAGTTTAATAGTTCCATAAATACAGTTTAATAGTTTAATATATATACACACACACACACACACATACGTTTAATAGTTTATTTATATGTATATAATAGTTATAGATAAAAATAGATATATATCCACCTCCCCACCTCCCACTTTGGACCCTCATGGGACTCGACCAATACATTTTAGTTATCAGCCCACCAAAGTCTGAGATGTATCCTGGTATTACATTAAGCTAAACAGAATTACAAGGCTTCGTTCCATTCTGGACTCCAGGAGTTTGGGTTGTTTAAATGCGCTATCCAGACAGATTGATTTAGATTTTGCATTACAGAAAATTTAGGTTCTAGACATAATAAACCTCACTGCCTTTGGTCCCATATAGCAGGTGAAGGTCTAGACTACATACTTTTACCCTGTATTCCGGTATACCTTAGACCCAGCCAGAATGACTTTGTTTTAATTCTAATTGAGGCCTGTTCTCTTTTTCAGTTACTTTAACTGTTTTGTTATATATAGTTATGCTAACTTTCAGTGCTGTAGCACTCCATTTCTGGATCTTAGGTATCACAGAGTTATTCAAAGTTCCAGGGAAGTACCACCTAATACACATGTAGAATCTAGAAATATATTTACAACTTCAGACTAAGTGTTGCTACTATAAGGGCTGAGAATTGAGGCTCCAAATTTCTTCTGAGTATTTTCTGAAAGAGACCTTAGCATATTTGTTCTTTTGTTTCTGGCTTATTTTGTACAATACATTATCCCCAAAGGACACTGTTCCTCTTTGTAGCCAAAACATATTCCATCATATAAATGTATTACAGTTTACCATTCTGCTTCTCAGTCATTGTACCCTTCAGCTCCCTCAATCTATTAGGCAATATGAATAATGAGGTTACCACAAAACATCCTTAGATCCTTTTTTTTTTTGCATGGGCAGGCACGAGGAAACAAACTTAGATCCTATTTTAATAGAGGAAAAGTTAAATAACACTTTCATTCATTGAGGACATTTATTGAACACAAATTATATACTAGGCACTGTGTTGGGTGCTAGGGATACAACAGCAAGCAAGAGTTATTTCTGCCTTTCTAGAGCTTACAGCCAATGGAGGAAGACAAACATATAATCGGACTATATAAATACATGCTTTCAAATTATGGTAAGATCCATATAAGCACGGGGACCTACGAGAACATATAAAAGGGACCATATAAAGGGAAATAAATGAAAGAGGTGATTTCTGAACAAGTAAACTCTGGTTTGAGGAGTCAGAAAAGGCTGGGCTGAAGGATAAGCAGGAGTGAGCCACACAAAGTAGAGGAATAGCAGCCACAGCTAACACTCAGTGAATGCTTACTATGTGCCAGGCACTGTGCTAAAATGTTAATGTGTGTCCACTTGTTTAACCCTCATAATAACCCTAATGAAGTGGGTACTATTATTATCTCTATTTTACAGTTGGAACATCTGAGACATGGAGATGAAAGAGATTTCCTGAAGCCAGAGCCTAGATTCAAACTTGGGTCTTCACCCAGTTCCAGAGCTCTGAACCATTGGGAAATGTGCACTCGAGGCTAAGAAACTACATTAAGAAGCCCTGGGGCAGAAAGAAGAATGGGACGTCCAGGTACTGGTAGTAGGCAGTTCAAATGCAGTGAATAGCAAAGGGGAGAAAAGAACTAACATTTCTGGGTCAAACCATGGGTAGCCTCAAGGGGTCAGTGAGCTGTTGAGAAATGAGAAGTCACTGGAAGACTTTATCACATTTACAAGCTTCAGTGTGGTGACTGGATTGTAGGAAGGCAGGAGTAAAAGAAGTATGGCAACCAATTACGTAGACAAAACACATCAACTACTGCAGAATGTCTGGGAACTTCTGCTTGGCGTCTGTATAATATAAAACTCCCATGAGAACTCCATCTGGCATCAGAAATTCAAGAGGGGCGGTATGATGTGTTTGCAGGGGTAGGGAGAGACAGGGGTCCATTCCTACATTAAAAGCATTGTCTTCTGATCTAACACTGAATTTCGTCTTTATAAAATGGTTCAATATTTAAAGATCCAAAGGTGAAATGATTTAGAAAATATTCCTGAAGACATTTCCAAGAATTTTATCAAGAAAGGAAGTAGAATATTAGAGAGGCTTCAATCTGACCTCAGTTTAAGTATTCAATATTATACTGGCTCCATCTATAATATAGCTTGTGCAAGTAACAAACTATTAAGCCTAATCTTCTTATCTGTAAAATGGGTATAACAATAATGCTGTCTACTTTTACAGAAGATGAGTAATGAATGACTAATCCATAATAAGGGGTTTAGCTCAAGGCCTAGCAGATAATGAATGTTCAAAAAATTCTTTCATTTAAAAATAAAAAATATATATATATGAGTAAAAAAAGAAAATAAATAAATAAAAATATATGAGTGCCTATCTTGCCCCAGGTCTGATGATATCCAATGAAGACAAGTCCCTGCTCATGAAGCTTACATTCCAATGAACAGTCAGATAATTAGCAAACAGAACAGTATAATATCACTAGGAAAAATAAAGCAGGTTTAGGAGATAAAAGGTGACAGTGGCTATTTTAGATAAGAAGCTGCCACCTCTGAGAAGGTGGTATTTGAGCAGGGATTTGAATGAAGTTTAAGGAACAGCAAAACAATCATTATAAGCAGAGCAGAGTAAATAATGACGAGATTGTGAAATGAGACAGCTAGCAATAGATTAGATTCTATGGGGCCTTGTGGCCACATAGACCAGATTCTATGGGGCCCAAAGATTTTTCATTTTATTTTAAAAGTGATGGGAGGGTACATGGGTGGTTCAATGGTAGAGTGTACACCTTCCATGTGGGAGACCCAGGTTCAATTCTGGGACTATGTACCTCCCACTCCCCAAAAAAAAGTGATGGGAAGCCAATGAAGGATTTCTTTTTTTTTTTTTAAACCTTTTTTTTTTCCATTTTTTTTTTATTACTCTGTAAGGCTTACAGAAAATCATGTCAATAGTACAGAGTTCCCATATAACCCACCTCACATACATGATTTTTCCTGTTAACATTTTGCATTATCTATATTATTATTATTAATCATAGTCCATTGTTTACATTGAAGTTCACTCTTTGAGTTGCATAGTACTATGGCTATTGTTTTTTTTTAGTTTCATATTCTGGTAACATATATATATATAATGTAAAAATTCCCATTTTAATCATTCCAAATATACAATTCAGTGGTGTTAATTACATTCACAGTGTTATGCTACCATCACTACCATCCCCAATGAAGGATTTTAAGCAGAGGAGTGACATGATGATTTACATTTCCAGAATTTGGCTCTGGCTATGGATGGAAACAAAAGTGGAAGCAGAGAAATAGAAGGCTATGGCAGTATTGATTTGGACTACAGTAGAAATGGTAAAAAGTAACTAGATTCAGGACAGATTCTAAAGTCAGAGATGACAGGACTCAATGATGGATTACACGTGGCCTGTGAGAAAAAGGAATATGGCAAGAATGACTCCAGTATTTTTTATCTGAACAACTAAAAGAATGAGTAAAACTGAAGAAGGAGCCACTTCAGATGGGCACAGAGGAAAACAATTCGGTTGAGAACAAGTTAAGTTTGAGGTATGTGTTACCTTCAAGGTGAGTTAAGTTGGCAGCCTGGTACAAGTCTAGAGTTCTAGAGAGAGATTCAGGCTGGAATAATAAATTAGGGAGTTATCATCGTCTCAAAGACATTTAAAGCCTTTGAACTGGATTAATTTACCTAGGGACTGAGTTCTCTGTAGACAGGAAAGATTTACAATGATATTATATCATTTACAATGATATATAAATATATATATATATATATATATATACTTTTTAATAAGAGAAGTTAGTTGTAGGTTTACAGAAAGATCACGCATAAGATACAAAGCACCTATATACCACCCTATTGTTAACACCTTGCATTGGTGGTATACATTTTTAACAATTTATCAAAGAATACTGTTATAATTGTACTGTTAACTATAGTCCATCATTTACAATACGGTTCACTATTTGTGTTGTAAAGTCCTATGGTGTTTTTTTTTTAATTGTAGTAACATATATGCAACCTAAAATTTCTCCTTTATCCACATTCAAATATACAATTCAGTGCTGCTAATTACGTTCATAACTCGGTGCACTTTTAAC
>PVIY010038730.1:0-23653 GCA_004026745.1 Myrmecophaga tridactyla | reverse complement strand
TATTTCTGTCTTTCCAATGTGGCAGTTTTTCATCTTTTTTTCTAGCCTAATTGTTCTGAAAAAACTGCCAGTATAATGTTGAAAATCAGGATGACAGAGGACATCTTTGTCTTGTTCTTGGTCTTTGAGGGAAATATGTCAGTCTTTCACCATTAAGTAGTATGTTAGCCATGGGCTTTTCATATATGTCCTTTATCGTATTGAGGAAGTGTCCTTTTATTCCTAGTGTTCCAAGTGTTTTTATCAGGAAAGGATGCTGTATTTTGTCAAATGCCATTTTCTGTGCCCAGTTGATACATTCACACTTTTTTCCATTCATTCTGGTAATGTAATGTATTATATTAATTGATTATCTTATATTGAATCAACCTGGCATATAAAGGATAAATTCCACTTGATTATGGTATGTAATTAGTTTAATATGCTGTTGGATTTAGTTTTCTAATATTTTTTAAGGATCCTGCATCCATATTCATAAGAGATATTGGCCTATAATTTTCTTTTATTTTATTATCTTTATCTGGCTTTGGTATGACAGTGAAGTTGAACAAATGGAATGAGTTATGGAGTGTTCTACACTATTCAATTTTTGGAAGTGTTTGTGCAGAATTAGAGTTAAGCTTTCTTGGAATATTTGACAGACGTCACCTGCAAAGTCATCTGGTCCTGGGTTTTTGCTTGTTGGGAGGTTTTTGACAACCGAGTCAATATATTTACTAGTAATTGGTTTGTTAAGATCTATATATTCTTGTTCAGTGTAGGTAGTTTGTGTGATTTTAAGAATTTATTCATTTTGACTAAGATTCATTGCTGTACTGTTGTTCATGGTATCCTCTTAGGGTTATTTTAATTTCAGCAGGGTTGGTAACAATGTCCTCCTTTTCATTTCTTTTTTAATGTAAGTATTAAGAGTTTATAGTTACTTCTCAGCACTGCCCTCACTGCATCCCATAACTTTTGCATGCTGTATTTTCAGTTTCATTCACCTCAAGATATTTCTTGTTTAAACCACTGTTTAAGAGGATACCCTTTCATTTCCAACTATTTATGAAGTTTCCATTTATCCCTCTCCTGTTGATTTCTAGCTTTATTCTGTTGTGTTTAGAGAACATAAATTGTATGTCTTCAATATTTCTTTTTTCTTTTAACTTTTTAATTCAATATTGTTTAATTCATTGAAACTTGTTTTATGACCCAATGTGTGGGCTATCCTGGAGAACGGTCCATGTACACTAGAGAAGAATGCAGATTGTGTTTTTTTTATGTGTGCAGTGTTCTATCTATGATTGTTTGGTCTAGTTGTTTTTTTCTTCCTTTTGATCATCTGACTACATATTTATTCAATCTATTATTGGGAGTGACCTGTTAAAGTTTCCTAGTACTAATATAGAACTGTCAATTTCTCCCTCCAAATTTTTCAGTATTTGCTTCATATATTTTGGGGTTCTGCTGTTAGTTGCATATATATTTATAACTGTAACATCTTCTTATTGAATTGTCCCCTGTAGCAGTATATAATGACCATCTTTGTCCCTTGAAGCTGTTTTTTTTTTTTTTTTTGGTATAGGCAGGCACCAGAAATTGAGCCCAGATCTCCAGCATGGTAGGCAAGAACTCTGCCTGCTGAGCCACTGTGGCACCCCCTTGTAACTGTTTTTGATGTAAACTCCATCGTATCTGGTAATATTGTAGCCACCCCATCTCTTTTTTGATTATTACAATTTTGTATTTTCCATCCTTTACTCTCAACCTACTTGTATTCTTGAACTTAAGGAGATTCTCTTGCAGACCACATATAATTGGGTAATTTAATTTTAATCCATTCTGCCAATCTATGCCTTTTGACTAGACAGTTTAATCCATTTACTTTTAAAGTCACTACTGATAATACAGGATTTTCTTCTGTCATTTTGCTATTTAGGCATTGTAATTCTCATAACTCTTTTTGTCCCTCACTTCCATTAATGCCTGATTTATATTTGTTCACTTTTTTATGTCCTACATTATTGAGTGCCTTTTCATTTCTGTCTGGATGTATTTTTCATTTATTTTACTTGTGATTAACATGGAGTTGATTTAATGTCCCAAGTATAGCAATCACATTTGGTTTGATACCAACTTTAATTTTGATAGCATGCATATATAATTTTCTTGTACCTTCATAATTACTTCTTACCATTTATATGTTTATATATTGTTCAAAAAGCTAGACCTATCATTACTATTTATGCATTTATATTTTAGCACCTGTAGGAGGTAAGAAATGAGGTAGCTGCACAGTAAACAATAAACACAATAAAATTGGCATTTATAATTATCTTAATGGTTATTTTTGCCACCAGTCTTTATTTCTTTATGCTGCTTTGTACCACTGGCTTTCCATCTGAGGAAATCCCTATAGCATTGCTTCTAGGATAGGTTTAATGGTGATGAACATTCTCAGCTTCTGTTTATTTGAGAATGTCTTAATCTACCCTTCATTTTTTAATAAGAGTCTCCCCAGATATAAAATTATTGTCTGGCAGTTGTTTTCATTGATCACTTTAAGTATTTCAACCCAGCCCTTTCTTGCCTCCATGTTTTCAGATGAGAAATAGTCATTCAATCTAATTGAGAGTCCCTTGTAAGTAACGTGTTGCTTTTCTCTTGCAGCTTTCAGAACTTTCTCCTTGTCTTTGCATTTGATAATGTAATCAATATGTGTTGGGCTATACTTTTCTTCATGGTTATACTGTTAGGTGTTTTCTGAACTTCTTGGATGTACATATTCATGTCTTTTGCTAAGTTTGGGAAGTTTCTGTCATTATTTCTTTAACTATCATGCCACTTTCTTTCTTCAGGGACTCTCATAATGAACATACTGCTGCTTTTTATGGTTTCTCAGAGCTGTCATAGGCTATTTTCACTTTTAATATTTCTTTTCTCTTTCTGCCCCCCAGCCTGACTCATTTTAAAATTCTTCTTTTCAAGTTCACTGATTATTTCTTCTGATGGCTCCAATATGCTCTTGAAACCCTCATTTTTTCATTTCATTTAGTATGGACTTCAACTCCAGCAGTTATGTCTGGATCCTTTCTAAATTTTCCTTCTCTACATAAACTCTAATGCTGTCCATTCATTGTTTTCCTAATATCCTTTAGATCTTTCCTTGTACTCATCTCCTTGAACATTTTAAAAACAATTTTTAAAGGGCTCATTTGGTATGTCCACAGTCTTTTCTCTTTGTTGGTGTCTTTTTATTTTTATTTTATTTTTTGCATTTTCTGCCTATCCTATTGGATGGGCCATCGTTTCCTTTTTGTCTGGTACTCTTGCACACTGTACATTTAATATTTTTAAATGTAAATGCTGGGATTTATTACTTGAAATATTTATTTCTTGATTTTATAAACAGGTAGTGATAAGACAGAGTTTCCCCTGCCTTTCTGGATTTCTGTTGTGTCCTGGGATTTTGTTTGTTATTTGTTTCAGAGTTATTGTGTCTACCTACATAAGTTTGGTTATCTCTTCTTTTTCCCAAGAGATAGGCTTTGAGGAAAGGTGTTAAAAGTCTGCAGACCTTTGAGCCAGACCATCTGTCTCTATCATTTTTTATACTCCTTTCATTGTCTCAAGCTGGAGGGCAAATTCTTAGAGGAGGGCACAACAGAGAGGACTTTTCCTAGCCAGTCTTTCCCATCAAAAATAGGGCAAGGGACCTAGAGAGGGAGTGCAGATTGCTCCTCAAGTGTCCTGGGACAAGAACGGTGCCATAAACTTTCTGATGGCTCTGGAAAGCTGAGTTTTCCTGGACTGCACAGCAAATGTAGTCTTTTGTTAACTGTCCTTCTCAGTTCTGAGGAAGCACCACATCTTTAAATCTTTACCACCTGTTGTCTCTGTCCAGGCAGGATTGAAACTATGGCAGCCCTCAGAGCCATTTCCCCAGAAATCTGAACCACCAATCAAAAGCTGTCATCAGTGATCAGCCTTGCCCACCCCTGATCTTGGGTCAGAGGGGTTTTATGTCCCTTTCTATCACCAGTAAGCCACTTAGGGACTGGACACCAAGACACAAAGAAAGGGGGATGGGTACCAGTAGCCACCACACACAGAGAGAAGTTAGCTAGTCCACCAAGTAATTTTTCAGTGATTGTACCAATTGGCACTTTAATCAACAGTATTAAATAAAATAAAATGGCCACCTGCATTTGAGAGTGCCAGATGTGAATCCTTTCTGAGAATGAATTTTTGAAAACATGTACAGAAAACAATTGACTTCAGGGTCTTTCCTTAAGACTGGGATTCACCCTTGAGAATTGCAATTAAGCAATAACTAGTGATAATCCAGTTTTGGTGCATTTGAGACAGCTTATCAGAATAGACAAGAATACCATACTAGTCAACGTATATCTGTCCCCCATTTTGCAAGATGCTCAAATATAATGAAAAAATTAATGTCTGCCTTATCTTTCCAGTAAACATCTGCCAGACTAAGAAATGGAGACTTAGATAATGAGGAATAGCACAATAGTATGAAGGTTCCATCAGAATTAGCCCAAATGAGGAAATGCAGTTTAGATATACATTCAGAATATTTCCTCACTTATTTCTGCTTTTGGTCTATATAAATTCCCCCTTTCCACCCCCTGGGTGTGTAACCAGTGCCCTGTTGGCAATGGTGCCAGCTGTGTCCCAATCCAGGTCTGATAGTCTCAAAACTGAAATAATTTAGAGACAAGAGGACCAGTTAGAATAAGTAGTAAATTTTATTAAGGAAAGAGTTTTATCAGGAAGAGAGAGTATATGCTAGAGAGGTTAATGTGGGACATGCACTGAGTGAAGTGGGCTAGTTTATTTTATAGGAAATTTTTGTTGGTAGCAGGTTTCCATAATTAACTTTGAATACAAGGTTTCTTCTTTGTTCTAGAAGGAGACAGCTAGCAGAATTCATGGTTGGCTGTCACATACCTAAAATTTGTATTTGGGCAAGTAGTTAATGGTTTTTATAACCTTATGCTACCCATCATTAACTAGCAGCTTGATTTGGGCCCAGAATTTTATAAGGCTTTATGGTTTGGGGAGGATTCAGTGGTTTGATGAGGTTTGAGAGTTTTAGAGAAATTTTTGTCCCAGGAAATTTGCAGCTGCGTATTAGTTCCATTGGAGCTAGATAAGAAACAAGGTACTTGCAGTTATCTGTTAACTCTTTAAGCACTGAATAAGAATCTAGGGACTTAGAGTTGTCCTATTTTTTCCTGCTTTAGGTGGAACTTCTTTCAATAGGTAGTTTGGATGCTACATAATTCATGAATTATAAACTGCTCAAATAAATCCCTATAAATAATGTCTTGTCATACATATTCTGAATGTATATTTTACTTTAACAGTAGCCTACACAAGTTCGGGCTGCTCTACATCTTTGTGAAAACTAAGTTTTGTGTGTTTTTAAAAAAATTCCCTATTTAATGGGAAAATTCTAATGGTTGTTTAGCAGTATTGCATTATAATTTCCATGACCCAATTTTACTATCATCTGTTTCATTCTATCCCTCATTTCCTAAACCTAATCCTTCCTTAGGGACCTCCTTTCTGTTTCTTGTACATGCCAGAGTCATGAACTTGGGGACTTCATGCTTGCTTGTTGCTCATCATTTGGATCTCCACTGAAATATCATCTTCTTAGAGATGCCATCTGTGACCACCCAAGCCAAAACAATAACTCTCCCAATTACTCTTTCTCACCATACCCAACAGAATTTTCTTCATGGAACTTGTTAGTATCTGTATTAGTTAGGGTTCTCTAGAGAAACAGAATCAACAGGGAACACTCGCAAATATAAAACTTATAAAAGTCTCTCATGTGACTGTGGGAACTCAGAGTCCAAAATCTGCAGGGCAGGCTGGGAAGCCAGTGATTCCAATGAGGGCCTGGACGAACTCCACAGGAGAGCTCACCAGCCAAAGCCAGAAGAGAGCCTGTCTCTTCGGGATCCTCCTTAAAAGGCTTCCAGTTTTTAGATTAAGCATCACTCATTGCAGAAGACACTCCCGTTTGGCTGAATACAAATGGAATCAACTGTGGATGCAGCTGACATGATCATGGTTTAATTCTATGAAATGTCCTCATCACAACAGACAGGCCAGCACTTGCCCAACCGGACAAAGAAGTACCACCACCTGGCTAAGTTAACACATGAACCTGGCCATGACAGTACCCAATCTATTATTTATTTCCACACTAGTTTGTGGTCTAATTTTCCCACTAGCACTTATACTCTTATAGTTTTGCTTTCCATTGCTCAAACCCAGAACCTAGAAAAGTATCTACTGTGTGGTGGGCCTTCAGTATGTAATTGTTGGCTACTGATTGATGACTTACAAAACACGGCTGACTTGGAGTAGTTAAAAACTAAAGGTTGCATTCAATGCCCCACCCCAGACCCTGATCAACATCCACCAAGCACAGCAGGTCAATCTCTGTTTTTGGCAGGTCAAGGCTCATAGTGCCTTAGAATCTGTTATGGCTTCAAGGGACTGGCAGGGTGTATGAGAGGCCTTTGGTTGACCATAGCTTGAAAATAAGCATTTTAATATGAAGAATATTCGAGTGTTTTTAATATCATTTATGAACTACATAAACTTAAAAATATCTGTCCCCCTTAGATTTTGGTCTCTGCAGCTGTGAAATGGATATACATGCAGTTGTTTCTGTCTTACAGAGTCTTGAAGGTCAAATAGGAAACTATATGTTAATGGTGATCTATCTGCCCTCTGTTCTTATTTCCCTTGTGTATTAAATAACCTCCATAGTGATTCCAGTGTAAATGCTGTATGAAGGGGATGATAACAGGTGAGAAGCTGATATGGAAAGCATCAGCTTTCTTAAAGCATGGCAGAGCTGGACATTCTGTAAAATCTTTGATGAAAGTGGTACTTTTAGATTCTCTCCACACATGAGCTCCTAAATCATGGAATATGGTGGGGAAGAAGTAGAAATGCCATTTGAAATCTGATAAGAGAATGAATATTTTGTTCTCAGATTTGTCTACACCTATATATGCAATTTTTTCAGTAAAACTTTTGGAAATTAAGGTATAAATACCTTGCCTGGTGAGTTTGAAAAATACCTATGACTGAGTACATCCACAGAAATTCTGATTTAACTGGCTCAGAATAAAGCTTAGACATTATTGTTAAATGCCCATGATATTGAAAAAACAAGCAAATCATGAATTGTAGATATTCAGGATTTGAGAATCATGAGATTAAGAGATATGATTATATGGAGATGCTACTTGGCTCATTTGTGTTTTTTTTGACATGGAAGGGGATTAATTAATTTTCATTGTTCACCTACTCCTTTTCTTCCCTTCCTCTCCCTCTCCCAGTCATTCCTTGTCTCCCTTGAACCTTATAAAATGGGAGAAATATTTAAGTGCAGATACTTTCATGTCCATCGTAAAGGTGAATAAATTGAGGATCATAAAGGTGAAGTGGCATGTTCAAGGTTACAAGTCTAGTTTCAGAGGCAGCTTTGCTGCTGCCCTTATAAATGGTGTGTGATTAGCTGTGATTCAGTAGGAGATTGGTCTAGAGCATATTGTTGGCAGGGAAATAAAGGTTCACATTTTCTCTGCAGATAATTGAGAGTGGACTAGAATTAGAGCCATCTCTATCTTCCCATTGACTCCAGGAAGTGGTTCTGTTTGTGAACACATGAAGAGACTTTGAAACCTGCATTTTATGTTTGTTGCACAAAATCAGGGATGAGGCCGGAGGCCTCCAGGAACATTATGCAAAATTAGAACAAACTGAGATCATGGGTCTGTGGTTTTGGGATGCAAGTAGTTTATTAACTCATGTGCATGGGACTCAGCTGAGTCACCTCAGAACTTTGAGCCTGGAATAAAAGACAACCTTAGCTTTTATAGACTGTATTCATGCTAGAGACAAGGTAAACTTAATATGATGACCAGTGATGTTAAAGTAAAAACAATTGGTTAGTTTAAGGTGTAAATCTGGGTTACAGAAGCAGATGAGCTGTCAGAGCAGGGGTCCCTATCCAAGGAATGTGCCTTATCTCACCTGCCTGTAGTTTCACCCAGTTCCTGGAGGTTAGAGGAGGGGGTCCCTATCCCAGGAATGTGTTTTATCTTGCCTGCCTGCAGTTTTATCCATTCCTGGAGGCTAGGGGAAGAGGTCTGGGGATTTTCCACAGAGGACACAGACAAACCAGAAGAAGGGGGGGCAGTGGAGGGGAGGGGGGGGTCCCTGCCTTCTGCAAAGTCTGTTTGCTACAATGTTTTGCTGTTCTTATGAAAAATGTACCAATTTTTATGATAACAAGTGAGAGGTAACATATAAGGATGACAACACTGTGTTCACTCTGGAAGACATGCCACATGTAAACTGTGGGGCAGGAATGCTTCAGAACAAATTAACTTTTAATTATAGGTTTGGGATTTGATCCCTCAAGAGTCTAAAATTTTGCCTAACATCCTAAAATGAGAAGAATCAGGTGATTTGGGGGATTTCATCTTGTATGCATTTTATTTGTCTATAAAAGATTAAGTTGGATCATAGCAGTGTCTCATTTGTAGTTATAATAAAAAAGAATTAATTTATCACCATGGATGTTGCTTTTTTTTACATATGATATCACATCTGCTTTGTATGTCAGTGACTTTTGTTTGCATGCAAATGTGGAGAGGATAGATATGAAGCAGATTATTTCCTCGCATCACTTATCACCTTAGGGTATGTTTTGTCTGCTCTTCCTGCATCCATAATGGTCTCCTGATATGTAAAAATAAAATAAAATCTGCAGCTAATTAACTAGGACATGTGGGGGTTAGGCAATTATGGCTCTTGTAAATACTCTAACTTTGAAGAATTTGTATAGCTTCTCTAATATTCAATGTCCTTGTCATTAAAATGGTATAAATATATTTAGTCATTGTGAGAATGCAATTTACTTGTGGCAAAATAACTAGCAGAATGTTTCTCATGTAATAAAGATTCACGTTAGGTAATGATATGCATTTTTTGGTGTTTCTTTTCTTCTTCTTAAAGACACCTCTCATTTGGAGAAGAGGTAATTCATTGCAAATCTACCACATTAAATTGAAACATCTTTTCAACCTTTGTTTTCATGTTTCCCAGCATTGTACTCTTGCTGATGTAAGCTATTTCCCTCTTTTAGGGCATGACCTTCCAGGAACCTTTCCTCTGAAATTATTCTTCTTCTACATGCTTTATCAAACCAGTGCTAACTACTTGTACAAGAGAATTTGTCAACTTAATTCATTACAAGTGGTAAATAATATTTACAGTAAATTCATAAGAACTATAAATGTTGCCTTGATTTTACTAAGTAATCATTCCTCTTCCAGGACTTGTTTTAACAACACAGCCATAGATTTATTAGAAGAATAATTTTGACCTGCTTCAGAGGCTTTTGTATGTCCTTCCTTAATTAGGTGGGGGACTAGATTATGATGCGCTCCTTCTTATTCTTAGCCCTGAAATTTTCATCCTTAAAATGGTTTTTCTAATAATAAATTTAATGTATTGATTAATTGATAATCACTAAAATCACACACAAATGTTGGCAATATTAAATGACATAGGAATTGCACAAGTCTGTACAGGTTCTAAGTGTCTCTAGAATGATATGTCATGTACAACTAACATAATTATGTCTAACAGTGCTTCTAACCTTTTCTAACAAATTGAATAAACTTGGATTCTGTATAATAATATTAGTCATGGTTTAAGTTCTTAGTAAGTGTCAGACATGATGCTAAAACTCTCATAAGAGCTTTCTGGTATAATCATCAAATTAATCTTATGAATTATATAGTAATATAATTCCCATTTAGCATATGAAAAAAGTGAGGCTGAGGGAAGTTGAGAGACTCTCCCAAGTGGCCCAGTAGAAAAATGATGGAGTCAGAATTCAAATCGAGTTTGTCCTTGTCCCAGAGCTTATGATTTTGATCTGATACTGTGCCACCTTGCCAACAATAGCACTATTATTTATCAAATCTATCAACTAAATTTAAGTAACAGACAAATTAATTATACATTAGATGAAATGATTTCTTCAATTTTACAAGTGTTTAAATTGCATACTTAAAGAGATAGTTTTTAAAAATCCTGAATTTATGAAAGACTATTATATTTTTCTAGTTTGATGGGAAAGTATTTCAGGTTTCTTCCTGTGATCCGAAGAATGGAAAGGTGAGTCATTTGTTCATGTAATATATCAATATCCTAATATGCTGCATCTACAACATGTCAAAATAATAACCTGACTTTGAAAACAGTATGCATCAGTGTGCATTCTTAGCATCAAGGCATATCAACTGTTTTTATTCTTTTTAAAGGAATTAAATATTTTTGAGCATTATGCAGTATTATTCAGAAAAAAATAATATTTTTAGAGTAAATGACTTACTTTACTAAATACTTTAGTAAAATGATGGCTACCATGAGAGTGAATTCATTCTTAGTCTGAGCACAAGATGTACCCCAAAAAAGAAGGAAACGAGAAGGGCACGTGTTAATAGTATCAACATTTCATAATGTTTATTATGCATGGAGAAACAAGCAAACAAACAAAACAAGGCAGGATCCCTAAAACCCAAAATCAATTGAAGAGAAAACTAATGAAAAATGTTTATGCTTATATACACACATATAACCATAAAAATTGACTATATTCAATGAATATAAATGGTTTACCTGAGAAGATTCTTATTAAATCTGTCAGGGGAAAAGTGCACAGAGAGGTTCCAGGAGGATAGCATGTGTGTCTAGGATTTAAATATTGAATTAGCATTTTCTAGGCAGGCACATTGGTAGAAGACATTTAGAAACTGTAGCTTTTGCCTTGTGAGGTATAATGGAGGATATAAAGATTTCTAGTTGATAGTTTGCTTAAATGGGATGCCTTTATAAAATTACATTTTATACCCATTACAAAATATCCAGGACTCTTGTAAACCTAAATTTTTTACAAAATATTCAGGGCTTCATAAACCCCAATTTAATATGGTAGATTTGCATCATTCTTCAGCTGCTAAGTTTATGAATTCAAGAGAAAAGAATTTTAAAAAGTAGAATATTCCTCATCACCCTATGAAGAAAAGGCAACTCTTAAGTTTTAAAAGGAATGAAAGGAGATTTAAATCCTGAAAAACGGTACAATTGAAAAGTTTGTAGCTGGTTTTCAGCAGTTGTAGCCAAAAAGTAACTGAAAATGCTCTTTGAGGTGGTTGTGCATTCAGAGAAAGCAAGAAAGATGATTGAATCTTCAAAATAGTGACGGGACTTAGAAGTTTCCCCATGATATTTATTCCTTGATGTGTACACATTTCTACATATAAATGCATTCTATGTAAATGAGACATCATTTTTGTATTGTATCATTATTTACAGATATACTATGAACATATGTGATGTAGATACTTGCCCATATACTCAACAATTCCTCAAGTCTCTCAGTGTAACTTTTCAGTGCCTTGAAGCCTTATTCAAAGGGATGCCATAATTCCTGTTCTGTACACTTAATAGAGTGTAATGAAATCAAATGCGTAATACAGTTAATGTATTTTGATCCTTCACTATCTACTTAACAATTTTTAGGGGTTTTAGATGTGTTATCCCATTTAACCCATCCATCAGACTTATGAAATAAGCCCTTTCCCCATTCAACAAATGAGAAAAATCAGGCACAAATTGGTGAGGTGAGTTGCATAACACTTCACAGCTGGTGGATGGCAGAGCAAGGCATCTAAAATTGTATGTTTCCCCCCTAGTTACATGGTCCCTGATAGTACATCATGATGCTTGTCAACTCAGGAGTTCACTGTGGGCATCATGTGCTGTCATCATACTCACTACAAAAAAATCACTAAAATATTTCTTATTTATAGAACTTCCAAACAACTATTTAGGGGAATTGGAAAGAAGTTCTGTAACTCCCTTACTTGTTATTCCTGATGAAAACAGGGCTGTACCTTGACTTCTCTCCTCATTCCTGTTCTATTCTTCCCTTATTTGTGGGTTTCATGTTTAGATATTGTAGTTTACCAATTCACAGAATTATTTTATTTGAGAAGATATCAATACAAATATAAGAACAAACTTCTAAAATATGTTACCCAATATTATTTGAGAGAAAATATTTTGCATAATTCAGTATTTTCACGCCCTGCAACTTCTCATTCCTTAAATATTTTCTTGAGTAAGATACTGTATGTTCTCTAGAGCCAATATGCATCCCTTATTGCAACTTTCTACTAGAATGTAAATTCCCTGAGGGTATTGAGAATGTTGGTTATGTTCACCAGTGTAAACACAGCTACTGGTACATACTAGATTATCAAAAAATATATTTGAAATGAAGAAATGAAGATTTTTTTAAAAAGTGACAAAGAAAGAGCAAATGGGTGAGTGACAGGCAGCTTCTACTTGTTAATTGTATCTGTGCCTATCTCTGTGTTTCCTGATCATTCTATACCTTCTATATCTTTCTTTGTTGCTATTTTAAATCTGCTAAGGACTAGAAGAAAGTAGTCAAACTTACTAACACACTGCAAAAACTAAAAGTAAAGAGACATAAGATAGAGGCTAAAGTCTCTCAATGAACAGACCTCTTATCCTTAATTTGTTTGAAGCCTTTCATTAATAATATTTTCCTGAAATGTGTATTATTAGAGAAATGAATTCTACAAAAATGTAGCATCACTGTATGTTTCATAACTATTACTAAAAACTGCTATTATATGGATTTCTTCTTAGGTGTAGACTTTGTCTTACATGCTTTTTATACATTACATTTAATTCTCAAAAAATAGCCACCAATTAGTTCTATCCTTATGTGCATCCTGTACATAATGAAAGTGCCCAAGATCCCTTGGCATGGAAGTGGTGAAGCTGGAAGAATTTGCAGCTAGTGTGTTCCATGACAGTTTTTGTTGTTGTTTGTGCACAGTGGTTGTTCTTTAGAATGAAGTATAAGAAGGTTGCAGCAGGATGCAACAGAAGAAGCACCTTCTGCCTTCCTCTGTAGGCTAAAGTCATAGCACATGGGTCAATGCCCTTTACTACTTTCTTCTTGGGCTCTGCATCAAATTTTTCTATTGTTAGGCATAGTACAAAAACGAAGTCCAATTTTTGTGAAATATATGGAATGTGAATAAGGCTTTTGAAGACTAAATAGGGTTTGAGAGGCTATTGACAGACCAAAGAACATTCTATTTGAGAGAAGGCAAGAATATCTGATTCACCCTACTGAATATTTGTATTTGCTATTCTTATCTGATCTGGAGACTATTTCCTCCAGAAACAGAAGAGAAATGTTCCATTTATAATAAAACTCTTATAGCTATACTCAAAATATAACTCAGACCAAAATTTCTCCTCCTTTGTTATGCTTTGTGTTTCCAACACTATGATGTACAGGGCATTTAATTTTGTTTTCAAGATGGTCTTTTGAAAGTAAAGTGGCCTGAAAAATGGATATGATAAAAACTAATTTCTCTGTGACTGAATTTGTGTTTCTGGGCCTCTCCTCTCAGCCAAAGATCCAGTTCACTCTCTTTTTTATATTCTTGTTATTTTATTTATTGACTGTGGCTGGTAATATCATCATCATCATTGTGATCCAAATAGAACCTTGTCTCCATACCCCCATGTACTTCTTTCTCACTAATTTTTCCTTTTTGGGCATCTGCTACACATCCATCAATGTCCCACAAAGGCTGTCCAACATGGTGGGGAAACAGAAGACCATTTCATTCTCTAGCTGTGTACTCAGATGTACTTCTCCCTCTCCTTTGGAATTATCGAATGTGTCCTGCTTGGTGTTATGGCTTATGACCAATATGTAGCCATTTGTCATCCTCTTCACTACACTGTCATCATGGACCAAAACACCTGTGTCCAACTGGTTGCTATTTCTTGGTTCATCAGCTTCCTTGGTTCCATGGTGATCAGTGTCCTCACTTTAAGTTTGCCATATTGTGGACCCAATGTCCTGAATCACTTTTTCTGTGAGGTGCCTTCTGTTCTGAGGCTGGCTTGCACAGACACTTCATTTACTGAGATGGTTGTTTTTGTCTTCAGTATCATCATTGTCTTCATTCCCTTCCTCCTCATTCTTGTTTCTTATTCCTGAATCCTTCTGTCTATCCTCGGGATACAGTCAGTCTTTGGGAGGCACAAGGCACTGTCTACCTGTGTCTCCCATGTGACCATGGTGACTTTATCCTACGGAACTGCCATCGTCACATACATGAGACCACAGTCAAATTCTTCCCGGGCTGGGGGCAAGATAATTGCAGTTTTTTATACTGTGATCCCACCCATGCTCAATCCCTTGATCTACAGCCTGAGGAACCAAGATGTGAAAGGAGCTATAAGGAGAGCTATTGCAAAGCAGAGGACATGAGAGTTGCTCACTGGACACTAAGGTTAAGTGACAATCTAAGATTATTCTGTTCTGTATATGAATGGAGAAAAGAAAAAAAAAGAAAAAAATTGCTTGACTGTCAAAATCTGCCTCTTTTTAACTAAGCTGCAATAAAAGACACAGAATATTCCAGCTGGAAAGTTATCAAGGAAAATGTTTCTCTCATGGACACACAGAAGCCATAAAGTGCCAAAACAAACCCTTTCATTAAGTAGTTACAATTTTTTCACCCAGTGAGAAAATGTGGTTCTCTAAAATCATAGACCATCTGAAATTAGTTGCTTGGAATAAAGAGGAAATATCTCACTCCTACCCAGAGGCTCTAAATCACTTTTATACAAGGAAGCAAGCCCAATGTCCAACCCAGGTGCAGAGCATCAAACTAAAGGTTTTAGGACTCAACATTCTCCATCTTAATTTTGTAGTTTTAATTTTCTAGGCTGCTTCTGCAAAAACGACAGAATGGGTTGGCTTAAACCATGGAGACTTATTAGCTCATGGTTTTGAAGATGCAAAAATATCCAAGTCAAGTCTTTATGAAGGCCATGGTTTGTTTAGAAGAACAGCTTTTGATAATCCTTGGCTCCTCTGCCACATGGCTAGGCACATAGTGGCAACTCCTGGGCTCATCTTTATCTTCTGAGTTTCATTGACTTTAGCTTCTTGCTTCTGTGACTTTCTCTGTCTGAATTTCATTCTTTTATAAAGAAATTCAGCAACAGGAGTAAAACCCATACTGATTGAGGTGGGTCACACCTTAACTAAAGTAATCTTATGGAAAGATCCTACTTAGAATGGGTTTATACACACAGGAATGGATTAGGTTTAAGACCTTGTTTCTCTGTAATATGTGCCATTTCAAACCAACAAACTAAAGGTACAGGACCTTGTGACTGTTCTGTGTTTTAGACCTAAACTTGACTCCTTTACGCACGATACTGCTTTGCAATGAACCACTCAAAACTACTTCCTTTAAATTTCACCTAAATCCACAGTTCTCCAAATCCTGTGAGAACTCTCATACTTTGTGTGGTGACACACTCTACTGTTTCTGTGGTGGGTGGTCTCTTTCCTTTCAATGATTCAATAAATCTGATTTTATCTGACAGCAGAGTTTTCTCTGATGGTCTTTGGCTGATTGTGTGGATAGGAGGATAGCAATGATCATAAGCAGATAATTTGGTCATGTATCATATATTAGCAGTAGATTCATGCATTCACTATATATTAGCAGTAGATTCATACATTCACTATATATTATCGAATGTATTATATTATGTAATATGACGTTCAATAAAAGAGAAATGTTCCCTTCCCCATAAACAAGAATATATATGTACACATTTGCACATAATTTATTTATAAATCATAAATAAAATTTCATGAAATATTAGTAATATACATAAATATAAAAACACATATATTGATGAATTTTTATTAATACAATAAAGGAACTAATCATCAAGGTAGATAAGAATGAGTGGTAGGAGCCAGAAAAGGAAGAAGACTTTTCCAGGTAAAAGTGGTTGTGAATAAAGACCATGGAGGAGCCAAACAGTTTGCTTTATTTCAGGAAATAAAGGAAACCAGGGAAAAGCAGAGCAGCAGGAGTTGTGGCAGGGTAACAGGCAGCAGTGAGGGCATTCAGTGCTGCATTGGTTGAGGAAATGAGTACAGATTTACTATTAGTTAAATTTAAGCTTCTTGGGTAAGCATGACATAATTCATGTTTTGCAAAGATTTTTCCACATGCTTTGTGGAGGACAGACTATATTATGTGTATATAGAGATATCATATTTATCCATACATGTAAATTGGATAATGATACAAATTTGTGAAAACATGTTTCATACCGTGCCAGTTTGAAGGTAATATATTCCCCCAGAAAAGCCATGTTTTAATCCTAATCCAATCTGTTGGGAGCAACCATTTCTTTTAATTCTAATTTAATAGGGTAGGTCAGAAACTTCTGAATTGATTATATCCATGAATATGTGACACGCCAAATTGTGGGTGTGACATTTTGAATAAAAGGAGATGTGACTCCTCCCATTCCATGTGGGTCTTGATTAGTTTATTGGGATCCTCTAAAAGAGGAAATATTTGGGAGTTAGAAGTGACAGAGCTGATAGAACTGACACAGATGTCAAAACTTAAAGAATAGAGAGATGTTTGGAGATGTTTGGAACCCAGCAGACATTGCTATGAGATGTTAAGCAAGCCAGGACCTGGAGAGAACCAAGCAAAGCCAAGAGAAGACAGCCAGCCTCTAAGAAGTAAAGTGAGGAACCCCATAGGAACAGAGGCTGAAAGCAACAGAGCCCAGGAGGAATGCACCAGCAGATGCCAGTGAGACTTTCCACCTGACAGAGGTGTTCCAGATGTGTCGGCCTTTCTTGAATTAAGGTATCATTCCCTGGTTGCCTTAGTTTGGACATTTTCATAGGCTAAAGGTTTATTAAATTCCCTTTTTAAAAGCTGTTCCATATCTGGCGTATCACATTCCAGCAGCTTGCAAACTAACACATCTGTTTTTTTCTTTAATACACTTGTTTTTGAAACTTTTATGTCAATATTATATTTAAAAGGAATTATTCTTTGAAATAAGAGAATAGCAGGTGGGCAATGGTGGCTCAGTGGCAGAGTTCTCAACTACCATTCTGAAGACCCGGGTTCAATTCCTGCTGTATGTCCATGCAAAAAAATATATATATATGAGAATAACAAAATATAATTTACTATGGATATACTTAGGATGGAAGTTAAAACAAGGCCTAAGATTTTTGTGATATTAAATTAGAATTGAGTTATCTCTAGAATTATTTTGCACTTTTCATTTTACAAACTAGATTTTAAAATTATGTAATTCAGAGAATTTTAATTTTCTAGGCTGCTTCTGTTAAAGCCATGTGGCAGGGGAGCCAAAGGGTTTCAGAGAAACCCAATAACACGAATTCAACCATTTCTTCTAAATATACACAATCTGGAAATGAAACAGCTCTGATGAAACAGAAAAAGAAGACATTAAAGTCTATAATTGATTTAAAACTAAAACTCTAGTCACTAATTAAATAGCCAAATTCTTATACAGTAGTTTTTACTTTGCATATTTACCTTGCTATACAAATGTCTTGCCATTTCATATATTTGATTAAATACATGAACCAGGTTTAAAAGCAGATACTTTGAATGGATTTTCTTCTAGGAATTTCTCGAAAACTAAAAGTACTATCTAAAACTCTTTGAAACATTATCAAATAAGAAATATGTGCTTAGTTGGCTGAATGTAAATTAGAAATACACATCAAAATAATTTTGAATAAGAAACACAAAATGCTTAAAGGTATGTACAAATGGAAAGATTATTTTTTGATTCATAAAAATTGCCTACCTATCCTGCTTCTCAAATTCTGAAAGTGGGAGAAATAAAGTATAGACAAAAATTGTGAAACTGTCCTTTATTATGTCACATTTAGACAAAACCTGTAAAACAAGTGGTAGTGAAGGTTTGTTTTTGTGAGAATTCATCATTTAGACTAATTGCTTACAAGTCAATTCATTTTGACCAGTTTGCTTTTTTTTGAGTACTTTTGTAGCTGGGGGAACTGAGAAAAATAATGCAAACCAATAAGCCCGTGCCCTTTCCTAAGCATTTAGATCTCTTCAAGAGTTGTCTCCTTCCCTAGGTTTGCTTGTTTTGACATAAAAGGAAAATGTGGCATTTTAAAGAACTTTAGCTGGTACTTTTCTTTAGTATATGTTACAATCACTGCCAGAACAAGGAACAATTGATTATAAGACTAATACAAAATAGTGAAGTAAACGATGATTGCCTGTGCACATCAAATGTCCAATTGGGTGATTTCCTCTCTACATCTGTTTGGGGCTATGACAACATGAAGATAACATGGCTAGGAAATATATGAGGCCATTCTTCAGATCGTTTATTTTTTAAAAAATTTATTGTCCTAAACTACATTTCTCAGTGCCCTACTAATCGATAATAATGTATATTGTTAGGTACAATACTTAGAATGTGAAAAAATAGATTTTTGTTCCCAAAATTCTAATTAGTATGCCAACTTGGGGAAATTCATTTATTTTCTATGAAACTCAGTTCTTACACTTAAAAATGAGGTAGTTTTTGGATTAGATTGTCATAAATTTTCCCTCTAGGGCAATCTACTATCTGTCTATCTATCTCCTATCATCTACCCATTCTCTCTGAAAATAGAGTTGTGATAAACTTGTCAAAATTTCTTCTGGAATTACTTTTTACTTTCACTTTTTGGGTTTGGACGGTTAACTGTAAGGACAATGATACAGTTTTGAAGGGTTTTCATGTCATCAACGTAGGGGTAGAAAATAGGAGAAACTAAATAAAATGCAAATTCACTGCTGGCTTAATAGATGTTACCATGATACATTGTGCTGCCAGCTTTCCTGATGGATATCTTTTCTCTTGAAGTGAAAACAATATATTAGTATCTCAGTTAGTAATTGTAAGAATTATAAAATGCCCAAAGGGAAGACAGTCATGATGAAATTTATTACACCTTATGGGGTCCAGCTTTTCAGCAACATCTGAAAGTTGAACTGCTCCTTTGATATCATATCATAAATGGCGTCCCCTCCTCTACTAATTGATGTTTTCACAATGCTTCTAGCCCACTTGATTTTGCCGAAGTTCAGCTCACAGCAGTCACCAGCAAGTGTGTATATTTCAACAAGTGCTTCATATATAATCCTGCTTCAATCCTGCCCAATGAATCTAATCCAATCACCAGACTGAAGGAAGTCATCAATCCAGTTCATTATAGAAGATCCCCAAATCTCTCCCCAGTTCTGATCTCACTTTCTCACCATCACTTTCTAAAATGTTGTATATTTCAATAATCTGTAATGTACAGGGCTATGAAATAGCAATTACTTTTAATCCTAGCATTAAGAGTTCTAAACTAAGAGAACACAAGTGTACCCTTTAACCATGCATATCTCCAGTTTCATCATCTTAAGAAAACTGAACTAATAATACTGCCCTACTAATCTCAGGTACCGCACAAGTATGCTCAATATTTTCCTTGAAAAGCAAAATTGAGACTAGTTTTTGGTAGTTCTCTAACACAGCACAACATGGTCACTCATTTGTTCAATGAATATATGTTGTTCATGTATTATATCCCAGAACTTGAGAATAAAAAGTGAACTTATCTCAAAGTCTCATAGTCTACTGAGGTAGTGATGGCATTAAGATTTATATGCTTTAGTGTTTGTCTTAGTTTGCTCTGATTGCTGTGAAAAGATACCATAGACTAATTGTCTTAAACAGCAGGATTTTTTTCTTTTTTTTTCTTTTGTGCATGGGCAGGCACCAGGAATCAAACCCTGGTCTCCAGCATGGCAGGTGAGAACTCTGCCTGCTGAGCCACCATGGCCTGCCCAACAGCAGGAATTTAATGTCTCAATTTTTGGAAGCTAGCAATCAAACGTTAATGTGTCCATAGGTTCATACTTTCTTTAAAGTTTGTTTGTAACATTCTAATGGTGGCTTACCAACAACCCATAACTCAATGTCTGCCTCTATCACATGGTTACTTTCTCCTTTCTCCTCCTAGTATATCAAAATTTCCTCTATTTGTAAGGACTCCATTCAGTTTGACCTCACCTTAAGGAAGAACATCTTTGAAGATCTTATTTACAAATGGGTTCCTATCCACAGAACTGGGGGTAAGGACTTCAATGTTTTAGGAGTGGGGGGCATGATTCGGTACATAATAGAACAGAATTGTGTGTACAGTATTCCTCTAACAAACAGGAGAACTTCCATTTACCAAGCCTCAAAGTACATCACTTAGGTTCTTCAAATATTTTATCATATGAACCAGGGCACTTTTGAGAATGAAAGACAGCACTATTCATAATTACTCCATAAAAATGGGCAAAACCAGAACTTCCCTGGCAAGAGGGGCCACTGGCAATGGTAAAAATATCTTACCCATCTTTATGCAACATTACCTACCTCATCTCCTTCTCACCATATTTCTGTTCCATGCTTCAAAGACAAATTTGATGCCTTCTACTCCATAAAGACTTCTTGGTCTTATGCTCATAATGCCCTCCTAAGAGAAAGCATTGTCTTGCTAGTGTGAACACCTGCAGTACTTTTTATGGTTTTATGTTTTAGAATTCTTATTTTCTGTGACATGGGTTTTGCCTTTATCTTATTTCTCGACACAGGTAGTATGGGGTTTAAACAAAGGCTGCTTTCAAAATCTCACCTGAGACCACATAACTTGAGAGTGGAGGAAGCAAAACTGAACTTCGGTTTAATTTCACTGCTCCCCTTTTAAATATCCTGCATCCATTTTTGCCTCCTACAGCCCCTAGTACAGTGTTTACCAATTCCTTTTTCATTAAAGGAGAAACTAATGCACATGATTTTTGCAGAATATAATACTGAACACGATCTATGTGTTTACCTTCACTACAATTTTATTACTGGACTAAGTTTTTAATGTATGAAAAAGAACTCAGGGTTTTTCAAACAACAGACATCTATTGATCTTTTATTTGAGCAAACTGATAGTGTAAATGTGAGTGCTCATTTTATGGATGAAGATACTGAAGTACAAAGATGTTTATTTCTTTGGGATAAATATTGGTAGGCTGGCAGTGGGACAGATGTGATCCAACATCCATCCCAATTTCCTTGCTATTATAAGTTGATGTACATACTTCTACCACCAACTCCAGGGAAAGCAAAGCATTTCATTTCCTCACTTCAGTGCATCACTATGATACATATTTATCGATAGTTGACATATAAATGAAAGAAAAATTTAAAAAATAGTATTTAATAATTATCCTTTATGTAGCAGATACTTTATACATTTTAAAAATGCCAAAAGGGATGCAATATTATTCACATTTTATGGACGAAGAAACTGAGCTTTAAAGGGATTAAGTCACTTTCTCAAATGCACAAAGCTAGAGAATTGTAGAATTTGCTGAGAGTTCATTTCTATCTAATCCAAAGATTGAATGCTTCTTACTATTCACAGTGGCAAATGCAAGCCTTTTATTTAGAATAAAAGAATAACAGAATTAAAATTATTCCATCACTTAAGGTTGCCAAGTTTTTACCTGTCTGAACTTTAGCTTCATCCTTTTCTTGCACGGTTGTTGTAGAAACTTCATGACCTATTAAGTGCTTTGTTGATTGACTGGCACACAACAGACAAATATGAAGAGTGTTTCTCTAACTCCAAGGTCACTGATTAGAGATGTAGAGATGTGATTAAAATATATATCTTCCTGATTCCAAGGCAACTGCTCTTTCAATTATAGTGTGCACTTGCTGCTTTAGTTTCCTGGATGCTAAAACATTATCATGATAAGAATTATCTTAAACAATGGGTTTTTATTACTTGATGATTTTGAGACTAGAAGAAGTCTAAAATTGAGGTGAAAGCAAGGTGTTACTTTCTCCAGGAAGACTGTTGTATTCTGGAGCTGGCTGCCAGTGGACGTTGATCCTTGGCTTTTCCATAGCATAGTAATGTACATGATGACAATGTCTCCTACCCTTCTTGTCTGTATTCTATTGACTTCCAGTGTCTGGCTGCTTGCCATGGATTCTCTCTCCATCTGAATTTCCCTCTGCTTATAAAGGTTTTAAATAATCCAGGCTAAAATCCAACCTGATTTAGTTGGGCCACACCTCAACTAAACTGATATCTTGAAGAGATCTTATTTATAATGGACCACATCCCACAGAATGTGGGTCAAGATCATGTCCAAACTTCAGTGCACAGCTCAATTGATATCAGTCCACCCTCCTGGAAACCAAAAAGACATGTTCTTTCTATGTGCAAAATGCATTCATTCCATCACAATATCCCAAAAAGCTTTAAGTCATTTCATTAATAATGCAAAGTACAAAGTCTCATCAAAATCAATTATGGATGAGGTGTATCCTAAGACAAGATTTCCTATGTTTAATGGACATGTAAAACCTAGAAATCAAGTTATTTTCTTCCAATATACAACAGTGGGACAAGCATAGGGCAAACATTCCCATTCCAGATGGGAGAAATTGGAAGGGAAGTAGTGGTCACAGGTTCCAAGCAAATCTGAAAACAAGCAAGGATACCCTATTAGATTTCAAGGTCTAAGAGTCATCTATGGATTGCTGTTTTGCACTCCAGGCCAGATTAAGAGGCAGCTCCTCACCCATTTCAAGTCCTTTCATGGAGGTTATGCTCTCTACAAACACCAGAGCACAAGGCCAACCCTCACTGAGGATTGGGGTTGTGGCAGAGGCTTCCATGAAATCAGGGGCACAAGTACCACCAAATCTGAGCATTGAAGTGGCTGCACATCCCCAGAACAATAAGATTCATTATTCACCTCCTCGAAAACAGGGGCAGACCCACCCTATCCACAGATATGGGAGAGCTTGCTCTCTTGGCCCAAGGAGATCTTCTCAGTCCAGACTTTTGCTTCCATGGTTCTACCCTTGAAGTTATTTTATCTTCAGTTCATCCTTTCTTTGTCCCTTTTACTCCAGCCTGGCCTTGATTCTGCTTGTACATATTTTACGAAAACCTGGCTTGCTTTCTTTGCAGTCCAAGTAGGTTCAAACCATAGAGACAACAGAACTTTCTATATATCCCTCTGGGATAACTGTATCTCTGATCTTGACTTCCACTGAAATGGCTGGCTGACTGGACCTGTGTTCAGCCATGCTCTTTTTAGTGAAAAGGTCGTTCAGTTAAACACTAACATGGAGCCCTGTCCTCCTAAAAACTTAGGGAGGCCTCTGATAGAGTTACTCTTGGCCCTAGTCTGAGAACACACTGTCTGGATAGGTTCAGAATTTTCCAAACCATCAGTTTCAGGTTTCTTTATGCCTAAGAGTTCACTTCTCAGCGTATCCCTTTCCTCTTGCATTTCACTATAAACTGCCAGAAGAAGCCAGGCTGTAACTTCTATACTTACCTTAGAAATCTCGTCAACTAAATTTCCAAGTTCATTGCTTACTATTTCCACTTTCAATTTGACATCAGAGCTCAATTTTGTCAAGTTCTCTGCCACTTTATAAAAAAATCTCCTTTTTGTCTACTTTTGATCACACATTCATCATTCCCTTCTATGTCCTCATTGCAAGTAACTTTAAGTTCATATTTTTT
>PVIY010038729.1:0-23672 GCA_004026745.1 Myrmecophaga tridactyla | reverse complement strand
AAAAAAAAAAAAAAAAAAAAAGAAAGAAACATGGCTACTGGCACACAGCTCCACATTTTCAGGCAGTTCTCTCCAGCCTCTCCATTACATCTTGAATAACAAGGTGACATCTCCTCAATACATAAGAATAACCTCCAGGATAACCTCTGGACTCTGTTTGGAATCTCTCAGCCATTGACACTTTGTCTCATTTCACTCTTCCCCCTTTTGGTCGAGAAGGTTTTCTCAATCCCTTGATGCTGAGTCTCAGCTCATTCTAGGATTTCTGTCCCATGTTGCCAGGGATGTCCACAGCCCTGGGAGTCATGCCCCACGTAGACAGGGAGGGTGGTGAGCTTGCTTGTTGTGTTGGCTGGAGAGAGAGGCCACATCTGAGCAACAAAAGAGGTTCTCTTTGGGGTGACTCTTAGGCCTAAATTTAAGTGGGCTTAACCTATCCTTTGTGGGGTTAAGTTTCATATGAACAAACCCCAAGACTGGGGGCTCAGCCTATAGTTTTGGTTGTCCACACTGCCTGTGAGAATATCAAGAATTCAACTTGGGGAAGTTGAATTTCTCCCTGTTCTCACCATTCCCGGAAGGGGACTTTGCAAATACTTTTCCTCTCATGGATTGAATCACTCTGGGATTCATCGGGGCATCACTCTGGACAAACCAACAAAATCTCATGTCCTGCCTGAGATTCCAAGTACTTATGGTGTTCAATCAAGCTATCTACATAAGTTATATTAGGGAATGCACTAGTCAAAATAGAAATTTTGTACCAAATAAACATTTTTTGCTTTAGTCTCACGCATAAGGTGAGATTTTAAAATATTAATTACCATCTGTTTTCAGCACCCTGCAGTAATGACATTCCTTTGTTCTTCCTCATGCTGGGATAGTTTTTAAATTATTAATTCAATTTCTATAATTTTTATAGGCTCTTCACATTATTATTTTTTTTCACTATGATGAGTGGTGGTAGTTTTTACTCTTGGAGGAGTTTGTTCGTTTCATCTCTGTGTAGTTTGTAGTATTCCTTTTTGATATGTGTATGGACTGCAGTGGTATCCCATTTTATTCCTGAAGTTAGTAATTTCTTTCTTTTCTCTTTCTGTCTTGGTAGAGGGTTGTCAATTTATCACTCTTTTTTAAAAACCAACTTATTGTTTCACTGATTTTTCTCTACTGATTTTCTGTTTTCAGTTTCATTGATTTCTGCACTTTATTATTTTCTTTATTCTGAGTGCTTTGGGTTTATTTTACTCTCCCCCTGCCTTTTTTTTTTTTTTTTTTTTTTTTTTTTTTTTTTTTTTTTTTTTTTTTTTTTTTTTTTTTTTTTTCCTTTTTTTTTTTTTTTTTTTTTAAAGATTGGAGTTTATATTAATTGACTTGAGACTTTTCCTCTTTTCTAAAGCAAGCATTTTAGTATTTTAGATTTCCCTTTTTGCACTGTTTTAGCTGTGCCTCACAGATGTTATGTTGTATTTTCCTTGTCATTCAGTTCAGTGTATTTTTAAATTTCCCTTGAGATGATTTTACCCAAGGACTAATCACAAGTGTGTTGGTTTATTTTCCAGGTGTTTGGAGATTTATTTTCCTGTGATCTTTCTGTTGTTGAAGTTTAGTTTGATTCCATTGTGGTTATAGAACACATTCTGTATGATTTTAGTTCTTTTAAATTTATTAAACTTAGTTTATGGGCCAGGATATAGCTCTCTTGGTGTATGTTTACTTTAGTTTAGGACCTGAATATCTTTGGGTGTCACTACTCAGCCTACCATAGTCTGCTCCCTGGCCCCCACAGATTCGTGTCCATCCTGCATGCAAAATACATTCATTACATCCCCACCAGTATCCCCATTACAGTATCAATTCACAGAAAAAAGTCTCATCTAAATATCATCAGCTCAAAACCACACATCTCATCTGAATCAGTGAGGGTAGGTATGAGCCATCCTGGGGCAGATTTCCTTTCTGTTTGTGTGTCTGTGAAACTAAAAGTCAAGTTATTTGCTTCCAAAATACAGCGATGAGGTAGGCATAGAATAGCAATTACAGACATTCCCATTCCAAAAAAAAGCAAAAATGGAATGAAGAAAGGAGTTACCGGATCAAGCAATTTCAAAATCCAGTCAACCAAACTCCATTAGCTTCCCACACCTGGAGATGGTCCTTTATGGCTCAAGGCTTTCTCCTTTGGGCTTGTAGCCCCACCTTCTGCGCCCCACACTCAGCCCTCAGAAGCATCTTTTCTTTACCTTGAAGGGGAGCACATGTTTGCAGCTGGATAGTTTTATCAGCCTGTTGCCTACCTGTAGGATTGTGGGAGTCCACAGGCTTCCTTCATTTTGTTCTTTCTCTGTCCAAGCTTCAACCCAAGCTGGCAGTGTCCCTGCTGTAATAGATGTCTCTAAGACCTCATGCTCTCCTTGTGTGTCACAGGGATTCACTCTATTAGACAAGAGCGTTCCCCAGCAAATCTTCCCTGTTTCCTGTTCCAGGCTTCTTCTCGGTTTGTTGAGGAGATCTGTGCTGGTTTGAAATAGTTATGTTCCCCAGAAAAACCATTGTTGGGTGGGGCCTTTTGATTAGGTTGTTTCCATGGAGATGTGACCCCGCCCATTCAATATGGGTCTAAATCCACTTACTGGAGTCCTTTAAGAGGGAGACATTTTGGAGAAAGCACACACACTTGGAGACAGAGAATGCCCGAGTAGATGCTAAGCTAAGAAATGAAATCCAGAGTTTGCCCTTGAGAAACTAGGAGAGGATCCACAGAGGCTTAGAGAGAAAAACCTCTTGGAGACACTAGAAGAAGACCCGCAGGACACAGAGAGAAAGCCACTGGCATCAGACACTGAAAGCAAGGACCAGCAGACGCCAGCCACATGCCTCCCCAGCTGGCAGAGGTGTTCCAGTTGCCCGTGGCCTTTCTTCAGAGTCCACGTATCATCTTAATTCGGACATTTTCATAGCCTTAGAACTGTAAATTTGTAACTTAATAAATCCTTTTGTAAAAGCCAATCCGTTTCTTGTATATTGTATTCTGGCAACTTTAGCAAACCAAAGCAGGATCCATGAGTGACAGTTTTTTTCTCTTCTAAGAGCCTTCTATGTCAATGAATATTCTACTCTTTTACTTCTTCTAAAGCACTAGCAAAAGGTTCCCTAGCCACAACCTTGGCCTTCCCTTCAAAGCACACTTTCCTGTGAGTGAATCTTCTCCTTTTATCATCTTTTGCGATCTGGATAGGCTGAGAATTTCCCACATCATCAGTGGTTCCGTCTTTGCCTAACAGCTCTTCCCTCAATTTATCTCCTTCCTCCTGCTTTTTTTACTATAAGCAACAGGACACACTTTGCTTGGAAATCTCCTCGTTAAATATCCAAGTTCATGGTTTATAAGTGCTACTTTCTCTATAATTGTAGGACGCACTTCGGCTAAGCTTTCTGCCACTCTATAACAGTTACCAAAAGCATGTGCCTCATTTCTTTCTGAGCCACTACCAGCAGTGGTTTTACTGGCCATAGATTTTCCCACAATCGGTTTAGGATGATGTAGGTAATCTCTAAAATAATACACCCTTTCTCTACCGTGCTCCTTACTTCTTCCTGAGCTCTCACTGGCAGAGCCTTTACATCCATATTTCTAGTAATAAATTCTTCAAGGCAGTCTAGACTTTTGAACCATTCTCCTCAAAAAGTCTTCCAGCCTCTGTCCATTATTACCAATTCCAAAACCACGTCCATACTTTTCAGTATTTATTATAGGAGCTCCCGATTTCCACGTATCAAAATCTTATAAGTTTCCTAGCCATGTATATCAAGTTACCACTAAGTTGTGGCTTAAAACAGCACACATTTATTCTCATACCATTCTGGAGGTCAGAAATCTGAGCTCAGTTTCACTGGATTGAAATCAGGATGTTGGCTGGGCGGTGCTCCCTCCAGAGGATGTAAGGGAATCTGTTTGCCTCCCTTCTCCAGCTTCTAGAGCTGCATTCCTTGTACTCCTTAACTCATGGCCCCCATCTTCAAAGCCTGCAGCGTAACATCTTGCTTCAGTCATCACATTGCCATCTTCTTCTGTGTCAAATACCCCTCTCTTGCTCTGCCTTCCTCTTATGACAGGACACTTGTGATTATTACATGTAGAGATCAGCTGGATAATCTAGGATAATCTCCCCATCTTAAAATTCTTAACTTAATCACACCCACAAAGTTGTATGTGGCATTTTTACTATACAGAGTAACATATTCACAGGTTCTAGGGATTAGGACTTAGAATTCGGGGTCAGCCTGTCACAGTGTTCTCAGTGTGCACTCAAAGAGAGAGGGTATCCTGCTGTGTTGTTGGGTGAAACGGTCTGTGTTGTCAATTAGATCTTGCTGGTTATGGTAGTGTTCAGTTGTTCTATATCCTTGCTGATTGTCTGTCTAGTTTTTCTATTAATCGTTGAAAGTCGGGCCCTGAAGACTCTTAACTGTAACTATGGATTTGTCTGTTTCTCCTTTCAGTTCCTTCAGTGTTTGATTCGTGTATTTTGTACCTGTAGTTGTCTTCTGCATACACATTTAGAATTGTTGCCTTCTTGATAAATTGACCTTTTTATCATTATATAATGTCTCTCCATGGTGATTTTCTCTGCTCTGAAGTCTACTATATCTGTTATTAATATAGCCACTTCTGCTTTCTTTTAATGACTATTTGTGTGATTATTTTTCCCATCCTTTTACTTTCAGCCTACCTATATTGTTATATTTGAAGTAAGTTTATTGTCGATAGTGTATAGTTGGGTCATGATTTTTTTATCCTCTCTGCCAATTTGCCTGTCTTAGTTGGTATATTTAGACCATTTACATTTAAGGTGATTATTGATATGTTAGATCTTAAGTCTCATTTATTTATGTATTTTTTTTACTTTGTTCTCTCTTTCATTCCTCTGTTTTCTTTTTCTTATGGGTTACTTGAACATTTTTCAGAATTCCATTTTGATTTGTTTCAGTGTTTTTGAATGTGTCTCCTTCTGTAGCTTTTTTAGTGGCTGTTCTAGGTGTAGGGGTGTGTGTGTGTGTGATTACCGTCTACTGGTGCTGACATGTTACCAATTGAAATAAAGCATAGAAACCTTACCTCCCTTTATGTTTCTTTACCCCCCTCATTTAGAATATAATTTTCTTAAATGTTTCTGTTACATACATTGAGAACCACATCAGAGATGGTTATAATTTTTACTTCAACCATCAAACATAATTTAGGAAACTCAAGAGAAAGAAAGTTTATTGGATAAACCGTATTTTTACTTTTTCTATTCTTTCTTTTTTAATGTCCTTAGATTCCTTATCCGTTTCTTTCTGTATAGAGTCTTACCCATTCTTTTAGGGTAGGTATATTGGTATGAAATTCTCTTACTTTTCCTTATCTGAGACTGTCTTTATTTCCCCTTCATTACAGATAATTTTACCAAATAAAGCATTTAGAGTTGTTGTTTTTTCCTGCGCTTGGAAAATGTTATGGTACCTCCTCTGGCCTTCACAGCTCTCCTGGGAAATCCACTGTCACTCAGATTTTTTTCTCCAGTAGGTAATGCATCGTTTTTCTCTGGCTGCTTTCAAATTTTTTTGTCTTTCAGAAGTTATATTGTGCCTTGAAAATTTATTTGGATTCATCCAGTTTGAGATTTGCTCACCTTCTTGAGTTTGTCAGTTTATGATTTTTGCTAAATTTGGGAAGTTTTCAGCCATTTTTTTCTTTGAGTACATTTTCAGTTCTGCCCTCTTTTCTCTTTTCTGGACTTTGTTATAGTCCGCCAGATCCCTGAGGCTCTGTTCCTTTTTTTTTTTCTCTAGCCTATTTTCTCTTTTGCTTAGATTAGGCAGTTTTCTGCTGTTCTGTCTTCTGCTGTTCACTAATTCTTTCCTCTGTCATCTCTGTTCTGTTGAGCTCATCTACTGACTTTTAAAATTTGGCTGTTCTTCAATTCTAAAGTTTCCGTTTGGTTCTTTTTATAGCTTCTGTTTCTTTCCTGAGACTGTATTTTTTTTTCATATGAGTGTATTCATAACTGCTCACTGATTTTTTTTTGGTTTGGTTTGGTTCTGCATGGGCGGACACCAGGAATCGAACCCGGGTCTCTGGCATGGCAGGCGAGAACTCTGCCTGCTGAGACACCATGGCCCGCCCTCACTGATGTGTTTTAATGATCCTTTAAAACCCTTGTTAGTTTTTCTGCTATCTCTGCCATCTCTGTATTGGTATGTATTCATGGCTTCTTCTCATTCAACTTAGAAATTTTCCTGGTTCTTATTATAAATGATTTTTTAATGAAACGTGGATCTGTGGGTATTATGAGACTCTGTATCTTGTGTCAGTACTCTCTTTTTACCTGCTTGACCTGACACTCCGTCAAGTAAAGTGTGTGGCAGGGAGTTGGAAAGGGAAGTGATGGGGGAGCTTTTCCTCTTTGCTGCCAGGTGGAAACAGAAGTCAGGGTCTCTTGGCCGCTGTTGACACCTTGAGCTGCAGAGGGACCTGTTAACTGTTGATGGGGGTTCAGGCTCTCCTTGGCCCTCCACCGATAACCACCCTGGCTGCAGAGACGGGTGCCTCATTACTGCTCACAGCATACCAGATGGATTGGTTACTGCTGGGAGAAGGTGAAAGCCCTGGCTCCCTGCGCAGCCTTCCCTTGGACCACCAGTGGGATGGGGTGTTTGGGACATCGTTACCAACTGGTGAGGGTAGAGTCTGGGCTTCCTACTTGGCCATTACTGTCTTGCATGGGCTGGGCCAAAGTTTTCTCCGTGGGTTTGTCTGGAGCAGAGTGGTTATTGTCTAAAAGTTTTCTGGTCTTGTAGACTGCTGCTTTGCTGGGTTTTCGGTTCCAGAGAACTGACTTTTGTTGAGACTGTTTTTTGTTTGCACCTGCTGACTTTTCCAGGTTGCCCTCTTCTCCAGCAGTAGGTCTTGGTCATGGGAGGCAGAAAGAAAACCCAGGGAACTCAACCCTGTGCTGTTCGTTGGGTCCCGAGGTCTCTAGCCAGCCTGCCGCCTTCTCTCCTCTGTTCAGAGTCTTTTTATGTTTGTTTTACACAGAACATCGAGGGGTTTAATTGTACTTAGCTGGAAGAACAGGCTTTGGCAGCAGATGTCTGAGAGAGTGTTGTAAAAGACAGTTTTACTAAGAGCCTGTGTTGCGTAGAATAACCTAAGTATATGAGAAGCCCTTCGTTGTGGTTGACAGGCACACAGCCACGGTTTTTCTTCCAGCACCCAGGTTTCTAATCTGCTGGACGCTGAGCAGGTTTGGGTTGGATTGCCGCCAGGCGTGGCAGCACCTTCTTGGTGCATTCATCTCTGCTTGGGGCTATGAAGGAGGAGATGCTGTTTTTACTTGGGCTTCAGCTATTCTTTTCTTAAACTTCCATCTGTTTTGTGCTGACCCTCTTGAGTTTTTTGTATTTATGGGAATTCTCATTCTAACTTGTCTCTGTGCTGATCAGTTTGTTTAAACCATGCTCACCAGCCAGGTTGCTACGGCTGGTCTCATCCTTTTGTCAGGCTGGCCTCTGTAGCAGTGCCTGGAGCTATTTGTTTTCTTTCTTTTTTTTTTTTTTCCTAGTCAGCTGTTCACTGCCATGGCTTTGGTGGCCCGGACAATTTTTTTCCAGGGGCAGAGGTGGATCAGACTTCCTGACACCCCCGACATTTGTGTCAGGGAAATTCTCTGTGTCCTTTGGGACAGTTTGGTGCCCCTTTCCAATTGTGGGGCCTCTTCTCCTCTTGGCTCGTTAGAGCTTGAGGAATAATCAAGAACGTTTTGGTTTTACTCATTTCTCTGGAATTCTCTTTGTGGACTTAATGGGCTTGGTTGCTGCACGGGAAGTGGTTTTCCAAAATCCTATCATTATTCTTTCAAAATACTTGAAAGAAACAGCTATAAATTTCATCTAAGGAAGAAGGAGTCTCCCTTCCTATGTTCTTCACACCCAGAATAACTCTAGAGGTTTATTTTAGGTGGGTTTTGTTTAAATTTTCACCTATTTTTTTATTTACCAAAAGTACCTTACCGCTTTCTACAAAGCTGGTCAAAATCAAGTCAGGAAAACACTATTTTCTCTAAGCTAAATAGTGAGGCCTCTCTGCCCACGCCTTCAAGAACAAATGTTAGCATGGACCCACATTGATCTTAAATCAGTTTTAATTATAAGTGGCAATTTTATATCACCATGGGAAACCTTGTCAGATTAGAAGGAAACAATAGATTTTATAGATTCTGTTTGTCTCGTGAACTAGCAGGTTATCCTGTTCAAGACCTGTTAATCTTTTTTTCCCCTCATATAATTGTTTAGCTGCAGAGGTCATTCCTGGAGCAGAGCCTACCAGAACTGTAACCCTTTCAAAAGGCCCAGCTCCCATAGGGGAATTCCAGGGCTGAGGATACAGGCCTCTTGAAAATTACATCAGTTTGTATGATCTTGAAGCGCCAGATGGCATAGATTATTTAGGAAATACTTTGTAATATTTGAGGAGCAAATAAAAATAAGCTTTTTTGGTAAAGAGTACCTTATACAGAAAAATAAAAAATGTTTTAAAAATCTGCAAAGTTCTTTAATAGGACTAATAAAATGTGTTTACTTATTTTTGCTTTGAATTTTAAAAATATTTTCACAATTTTATTCTGAAAATTTCAAATATACAGAAAACTTGAAACAGTTATACAGTGAATATGCAAAGTCCATCACCTGACTTGTATAGTTCGTTAACCTTTTGCTGTGTTTATTTTATTGCATGTCTATCCAGCTATCTGTCACTTATCTCTCCACCAATCTTCTTATTTTTTAGGCATTTCAAGGTTTCATACATCAGTACATGCCACCCTTTGACCTGTTCCTTCCCTTCCCTTTCCCTTTCTCTTTTTTAAATGGTCAAAGATGGGTCCTCCAAAAACTTTGAATCAAAATACTCACCTTCTAAGAAGCTTCTGGTACCACCAAAAGTAAAGGGAGCATGTCCCACCTTCCTTCTCCAGAGGCTGCTGAGAAGAGCCCCAGCACCCCACACTTGTCCAGCTCTGTAACCCTCAGACTCTGGCGGTGGGCAGAGAGGACATCCAGACCAGTGGCCTTTCTCATTGTTGGCCCCTGTGAGGCATGTGTTCTGTGGGCTCCTAAGGAACAGTGTTCCTCTTCTATTTGGGTGTGATCCTGAGTTAACTCAGGAATCTAAGAGAAGAGTGGCAGGGCCCAAAGGGAAAAACACAAGAGGGAGACAGTCCTGCTCCGAAACTGTACCTCCCTGGGGGTGGGGCCAAGGAGATTAAAAAGGCTGTTTCAGTTGGCAGTTAAAGATAATAGTAAAAATGAAAGAAGGGCTCTTTGCTGGGATTGAAGTGTATTTCAGAGAATGAGGTCAGGCTGCCTCACTGTGTTGTAGACTGTGAAAGACTGGGCACTGTGGTCATTAATGTCCACTTAACTTTAAAATGATTTTGACACAAAATTGTAGAAATTGTAATGAAAAGCACTTGGAGTTTTCCCCACCTCCCAACCCTGTTTTCTACAGCAGTATCAGTGGACAGTGTGGGGATAGTTTTCCCAGGAATCCACCAAGTCCATGAAAATGTATGACGTAGCTCTTTTCTTTTCTTTTTTGGCATAGGCAGGCACCAGGAATCGAACCTGGGTCTCCAGCATGGTAGGTGAGAACTCAGCCTCTGAGCCCCCGTGGCCTGCCCTGAAGTAGCTCTTCAAATTGCAAAGAATTAAACAGTGATCTTTGATCCCTGGAGCAGCTTTTGTGAAAAATCTGTGTTCTGAGTACTGTGATAATTCAGCACATATGTTTGCGTACCTACCAAGTGTCTCAGCTCTTGGTGCTGGGAACTCTGTGATGGAGGACTGCAAGAATTCTGTCATTACTGAATGAAGCTGAATGTGAGAATGATAGAGCGAGAAGGGCTGGGGGCACGTATGAAATCAGAAGAAAAAATGGACAATAAAGACTAGGATGGTATAGTCTAGGAATGCCTAGAATGTACAATGATGGTGATTAAATGTACAAATTTAAAAATGTTTTTGCATGAGGAAGGACAAAGGAATGTCATTATTGGTAGGGTGTTGAAAATAGATGGTCATCCATATTTTAAAACTTCAAATTCTATGTGAGACTAAAAGACGACATGTTTATTTGGTGCAAAATTTATATTTTGACTAACGCATTTCCTAATTTAACTTTATGGTCAGTTTAGTTAAACACTGTAAGTACATGGAACCTTGAATAGGGCATGAGATTTTGTTGGTTTATCCAGGTTAGTGTGTTGCCCTGATAAATCCCAGAGTGATTTGAACAGTGAATAGAGAAGTATTTGCAAAGTCCCCTTGGAGAATGGAGAGAAAGGGGGAAAAATTTCAACTCCCTATTTGGAGAATTCCTGATACTCTTACAGCAGTGAGAACAACAAAATCAATAGGCCAAGCCCTTGATCTTGGGGTTTGCCCCAATGAAACTTAGCCCTGCAGAGGATAGGCTAAGCCTACTTAAAATGAGGCCTACGAGTCATCCCTAGAGAGCCTCTTTTGTTGCTCTGATGTGGCCCATCTCTCTCTAAGCTGACGCAGCAAGCATACTCACTGCCCTCCCCCTCTACGTGGGACATGACTCCCAGGGGTGTAAACCTCCCTGGCAACATGGGACAGAAGTCCTGGGATGAGCTGGAACTCGGCATCAAAGGATTGAGAAAATCTTCTCAACCAGAAAGGGAAGAGGGTATTGAGACAAAATAAAGTGGCAGTGTCTGAGAGAGTTCAGGGATGACAGGTTATCCTGGAGGTTATTCTTACGCATTATATAGATATCCTTTTTAGTTTGTGGTGTATTAGAGTAACTAGAGGGAAGTACCTGAAACTGTAGAACTATGTTCCAGTAACCATGTTACTTGAAGGTGATTGTATCATTATACAAATGATATAGCTTTTGCAGTGTGAGTGTGAAAACCATGCGTATGATGTGCCTTTTATCTAGGGTATGGACAGAGGAGTAAAAAATATAGATAAAAAATAAACAGTAGGGGGAACAAAGGTTAAAATGAGTAGGTTGAAATGCTAGTGGTCAATGAGAGGGAGCGATAAGGGATATGGTATGTGTGAGTTTTTTTCTTTTTTCTTTTTTCCTTCTTATGCTGGAGAGATGGAAATGTTAAAAAAAAGATCATGGTGTTGAATACATAGCTTTGTGATGATATTGTGAGCCATTGATTGTACACCACGTATGGAATGTTTATGTCAAGAATGTTTGCTTATTTGTTTTAAGGATTGACAATAAAAATATTTTTAAAAAAAACCAAAACTCTGTTACTGGGAGTTTATGTTTGAGTAGGAGGAGACATAAACAATGAGACAATGATGATGACATCGGTATATATTACTCCAGTGTGTAACAGCCAGGTGGAGTACTTGGTTTTATTATTTCTGTTAAAGATGAGAAAAGTGAAACCCAGGAGTCCCATGTCATGCCACAAATTCAGTGGCGGAGCTGGGATTCGAACCTAGCAACATGGCTCCAGAGCTCAGGCATTTAAATGTTGCTTCCAAGACATTCTTGATAATTAGTGCTATGCAAAAACTTAAACAGTGATGGAGGGGCGAGGCGAGTGAGAGGGGGGCTTGGTGTCCTCCGGGGGCAGGTCTAGGAGGGCCGCATGCCCGGGGGAGGCGGTTGGATTTTATTCTGAGTGCAGTAGGAAGCCATATGTGGTTCTGGCAGGGAGAGACATGATTTGATTTAAGTTTTAATGAGTACTGCCAAGACTTTAGTTGGAAAGGAAATTGAGAAGAAATTCCAGAATATTTATTTGTTCATTTTTCTAATCAAATGTCGAATGAAGACTTAGCTGAGAATGTCAGACTTGAAGTTTTACACAGAAAATGTAATCACATTCCTGTATGTGTGTGTGGAGGGGGGCGCTGTTAAAGAATATTTAAGTGTGATGAATCCACTGGTAAAGACAGTTATGTCCAGTCATTTATTTTTGGAAAAAATGTGGTTAAATGGTGTGGACGTGCTGTGGAAGGAGGAACGCTGCTTTCCTAAGCCTTGGAGAACACTACTGAAGCTGACGTCTTGAAGGTCGTGTCAGAATTCCTGAGCGCTAATGAAACGAATTGGGTAAAGGGAATGGCATAACACTGACAGTTTCTTCTAGGGATACCAGCAGCATACTTCCAGATTCATGGATTTTTAGCCAAAATTCATCTATGGATATAGCAGATTGGTTATAAAAATGTTTTTATCTTTTCAACTTAATGAAGCTCTCAAGGGCAAATTTGAAAATAATTTCAGTGAAAATGATAAAATCTAATCTTAAATTTTAGATGACATTTTTCTGGCAATGTGGCTGAAAATCTCATTTGAAATCTGATAAGAAAACTTGTTGCTCTTCTGTCTGATTTTCGAGAAGATTTGTTTGAAGTTAGGGTAGCAAATTGCCTGAGATGACTTTCAAAAAGTTGTTTTAGAGAATTATTTTAAGGTACCTTTGGATGTTATCTCCACCTCCCTTTTATTTTTAGTTTAAAAACTAAAGAGCTGTTTACAGAAAAATTGGACTGGTAGTACAGAGTTGGCATATACACCCTCCCTCATATGTAGTTCCCCTATTATTAACATCTTGCATTAGTGAGGTACGTTTATTATAATTGATATTGTAATGTTGGTACATTTTTATGAACTAATGTACAGGTCTTGACAAATGTGTAGTATCATGCAGCTAACATTACAGTATCACACAGAGTAGCTTACAATTTTCAAAATGCCCTGTACTCACCTATCCATTATGCTCTATTACCTCTGGAAACCATTTTTACTTTCTCTGTAGTTTTACTTTTTCCAAAATGTCTGTTGTTGGAATAATCTAGTATATACCTTTTCAGACTGGTTTATTTCACTTAGCAATATTCATTTAAGGTTCCTTTGTATGTCCTTTTGTTGCTTAATACCTCATTTCTTTTTCTTTTTTTTTTTTTTTAATTTGCATATGGGCAGGAGGCACCAGGGATCGAACTCCAGACCTCCAGCACGGCAGGTCGGAGCTCTGCCTGCTGAGCCACGGCAGCCGCCCCTCATTTCTTTTTATCACTGAATGATATTCCATTGTATGAATGTGCAGCCGTTGGGTTTACCTACTGAAGGACAGTTTGGTTGTTTCTGGGTTTTGCAGTTACGAATAAAGCTGTGAGAAACATTCATGTTCGGGATTTGTGTGGATGTAAATTTTCAACTCAGTTGGGTGAATTTGTAGGTGTGTGATTGCGGGGTCATAAGGTATTATGTTGAACTTTATAAGAAACTGCCAGACTATCTTCCAGAGTGTCATTACATGTTTTTTTATTATGTATTTTTATTGAGATATCTTCACACACGCACACACAGTCCATCCAGAGTATACAATCAGTGGCTCACGATACTATCACCTAGTTCTGTATTTATCACCATGGTCATTTTTAGAACAATTGTGTCACTCCAGAAAAAGCAATAAAAAGAAAAAAGAAAAAACACATCATCCCATACTCCTTACTCTTCCTTCTCTTTGACCACTAATATTTTAATCTACCCTTTTTTTTTTTTTTACCCCTTATCCACCTCTGCATTATTTATTTTTTTATTCCCATTTTTTACTCATCTGCCGATACCCTGGATAAAAGGAACATCAAACACAAGGTTTTCACAATCACACGGTCACATTTTAAGGCTATATAGTTATACAGTCGTCTTCAAGAATCAAGCCTAATGGAATAAGGCAGGTACTTCCCTCCAACTATTCCAATACACCATAAACTAAAAAGGGATATCTATATAATGCATAAGAATAACCTCCAGGATAACCTCTCAGCCCCTGAAATCTCTCAGCCACTTGAACTTTATTTTGTCTTATTTCTCTCTTTTCCCTTTTGGTCAGGAAGCCTTTGTCAATCCCATGATGTCGGGTCCTGTTCCATGTTGCCAGGGAGATTTACACCTCTGGGAGTTATATCCCATGTAGGGGCGAGGGTGGTTCTACATGATTCCAAATGTGGGGTCATACAATATTTGTCCTTTTTTTGACTGGCTTCATTCCCTTAGCAGTAATGTTATCAAGGTTCATCCATGTTGTAGCATATTTCAGGACTTCATTTCTTTTTGTAGCTAAAAAATATTCCCTTGTATGCATATGCCACATTTTGTTTTTTATTTGTATTTTTTATTCATCTATTGATGGACGCTTGGGTTGGTTCCACCTTTTGTCCACTGTGAATAATGTTGCTGTGGACCTTGGTGTGCAAGTGTTTGTTGGAGCCCGTATTTCTAGAAATGGAATTGGGAGGTCATATGATGATACAGTGTGTAGCTTTCAGAGGAACTGCCATACGGTTCTCCGCAAAGCCTGGGTTCTTCTGCATTCCCACCAGTGGAGAGGGCTCCTATTTCTCTGTATCCTCACCAACATTATTTTCCATTTGTTTTCTAATAGCCATCCTAGGGGGTGTGAAGTGCAGTATCTTGTGATTTTTGGTTTGCATTTCGTAATCACTAATGATTTTGAGCACTAAGATGCACATTTAAACCTCTTTAAAATTGGAACTGTATATTATAGTTTGGCCTCTTATCGTCAAAATTAGTAGTTTTTGTGCTTTTTCTTTCTTAATGAAGCAAAATTATGGTATACCAAACATCGATGGATTTAGATTTGTTGGATATGTGATTTATCTTGTAGTTAGTATTTGCCCTAAAGAGGATAAAAAGTTACCCCCACCCCCACCCCGCAAGGCCAGGCTGCTGTGGTCTCTCTATTGCCTCATACTTCACACTTTGGAGCTGCAGGATGCCAGGCAGAGGAGGTGACCGTGGGGCCTCTCGGACAGGATGGCCCCATCCTGTTCAGCAGGTTCTGAAGGTTCAGCAGGTTCTATGCTGTTCTAGGGCTTTCTTCAGGAAATGTTTCCTTTCTCTTTTGAGGATTAAAATGAATCAATTCTCAGATAGGCTTTCTGGGGCACTTGTTGAGTTCCTGAATCCTGGGGTCAGTATTGTACCATCACAAGGTAGAACTTGAGGAGGGAGCATTTTCTCCAGGATGCGCTCGAGAGACTGAGGTATAAACGCACAATCCCAATTTAATAAGGCAGTGGAGCTTCCTATCCAGAGACCACGATGCACATTGTGGTCTACTCTCTGGGGCAGTTCTTTTCAAACTTCATTTTTTTAATAAGCAATTTGTCACTGATATTTTTGTACAATACAATAAAAATAATTACTTGGGGGAGCCACGGTGGTGCAGTAGCAGAGCTCTCACCTGCCATGTAGGGAACCCGGGTTCACATCCCAGTGCCTGCCCATGTAAAAAAAAAAAAAAAATTATTTGATCCACGAAATGGAGAGCAGAACCCAAAGGTGTACCATGTACAAGCTCCAAATTTTTATGATTAGGTTCAGTAGAAATGAAATTACTCTGTCGAATTGCTTTAAGATGGCTAACTCTTCATTTCTGTACTTGTCACGTTGTAAACTGCTAACAGCCAGTGGACTTTGAGTAGCACTGACCTTCTGCCACATCGTCTGCCCACTGGCAGGGTGAAGGGGGTGCTGAGTTAGGAGCGTCTGCTTGCTTAGCTCAGCATCAGGACTGCGGACAGCCGGGGTGACCTGCTGCCCCCGCCCCCTCCCAGCACAGGAGACGCCAGCAGCCTGTTCGCTAGTGTCCGCTGCGTGGAGCCTCTGCCTGCGTGGAGCCTCTGCCTGCTTGGGACTGAGTGTGTACCACCAGCTTTTTCCTTTCTGACTCCACTTTTTCTCTTTTTCAGGTTTCCTTCCCATTTCACTTACTGGCAGATTCTTGTTTGGTGGTGTGTATGTAACAGACCTACTTCAAAAACCAAAGACAGATGTAATACATGTTCATGTTCACATTAAATGTTTAATGTTCACACCCAGTATTCACGTTGGTTTACATTTTGTCATATTTGTGTACATTTTTTTTATAAAGGAGCTAAAAAATTAATTGCAGTAAAGTTGTGAACTAAGACTTCTACTCCCAGTCCTCTTTCATTTTCCCTGGAGGGAAACACTCCTGGGTTTGATGTTCACCTATCCTTTTACATTACGTGTAATATATTTATATTATGTATGTATATACATCCACACATGCATTTATACTATATAGCACTGCTTAGTGTCTTTTGAAGTGTACCTAAATGAGATCATACTGTACAGTTCCTCCAGTTTTAACTCAGCTTTGTATTCTTGAGATGTTTGATGCATGTTGAGTCTAGTCCATTCCTTTTAATTGCCTGTGGTTTTCAATTTTTTTATATACCATACTTTATTTGTCCATTTCCCTATTGACGGGTATTTACATTGTTTGCAGTCTTTTGCTATTATTTCACTGTTCAGTATTAATATCATTATTAATTGTTACTTTCAGGTGTGGCTCTCAGCCTGGGTGTTTGTTAACATGAGCAGTGCAGCTGTGAGCATTCTTGTACCTTCTCCTGGGTACAGGAAAATTCCTCTTGGGCCTTACACCTAGCTGTGGATTGCTTGGTGCTTCCACGAGGATAACATGTTCAGCATTACTGCCTAATTGTTTTCCAGTTCAAACTTTCACCAGCATTGTGCTCAAGTCCCAGTTGTTCCACGGCCTTGTCAATAGAGAGGCACTGTCAGAGTTTAAACAGTTTGCCAATCTAGTGGGTTCAAAGTGGTATCTCAGTATGGTGTCTCTAAAGATTATTTTATGAGATATTGAGTGAACACGTTCTGTAATTATTTTACTTCTTCTTTGAATCCATCCCTGATTCTCATCCTTTCACCCATCATCCTTAGGAGTAAACATCAGTTTCATATTTTGGTTTATCATTCTCGTTTTTCCTTTAAATACTACATGTTTGTATCCCTGAAATGTTTTTAGTTTTGCATATTTTTGAACTTTGTAGTATTGGAATCATATTATGGCTTTATTTTGCTAGTTTCTTTTGTCCCCTGTCATCATATATTCCCCAAGATCCATCCATGTTGTTGCTTGTTGCTGTAATTCATTTATTTTCATTTTCATTTTTTTCTACTATATGAATATATTAATTTATTCTACAGTTGATGGCATTGGATTGTTTCTTTGCTTTTTTATTTTCTTCCCCTCCCCCTTGTTTCCTTTCCTTTCCCCCCTTCTTTCTTTCTATTAGAAACCATGCTTTAAGAAAACATGCATTTTGGTTTATTTGTGCAAGTGATTTTCTAGGATATATTCCTCGGAGTGTAGTTCTTCAGAAATAAAGTTTGCTGACCTTCAGCTTTACTGGAAATTCCAGATTGTTTTCTAAAATGTTCATGTTAATATACATTACTGTTAGGAAAGCAAAAGTGTTCTGGCTGTCGTACATCTTCGCCAACACTTGTCATTATCAGCTCTTGAACTTTTGAAAATTAATTTTTGTTCATAGAAAGAATTTTTTTTTAAATGTAGGGTAGTATGCTAAAGTACTTTTCAATTAACAGTGCCTGTGGAAGGCTTTGGTAGATCAGGGATTGACAAACTACTGTCCATGGCTGCAGCTTGTTTTTTTGTAAATACAGCTTTGCTGGAATATAGCTATAGCCACTCATTTGTGTAGTGTCCGTAGCTGCTTTTGTGCAACAATGGCACATTTGAGTATATTTTACATAGACCGTATAGCCTCTAAGTGAAAAATACTTATTCTTTGTCCCTTTAAGAAAAAGTTTGCCAATCCCTGCTTTAGACCATGGACCCAGCCCTCTTGTGAGCCAGGTTCTCTTCATATAATGTTATAACCTTTCAACAGAGTATTTCCATTAATCTTTGTGATCTTGCTGTCTTATATTTTACTTCTATATATTATACAAACCCCACAATACATTGTTAATATTTTTGCATTAAATGGTTGTCTCTCCCCCCCACCAATTGTCTTTTTCTTTTTGTATGCTGTATGGTGGGGGACACATTTCATTCTTTTTCCATGTGAGTATCCCATTATTGCAGCACCATTTGTTGAATTTTTGTTTGTTGTGGGGGAAGTACATGGGCCGGGAAATCAAACCCAGGTCTCCCACGTGGCAGGCAAGAATTCTACCACTAAACTACTCTTGCACCCCTCCCAATTGTCTTTTAAAGAAATTTAAGTCTTTCTATCTAGCTGTCTTCCTGTCTATCTTTTTTACCCTTTCAGGTACTCTTCCTGAAAATCTGGGATTCTATCTGGTATCATTTTCATTGTGCCACCCTGAAAATTTTCTTTTTTTGTAGTACAGATCTATTGGGGATTAATTATCTCAGCTTTTGTCTGACTGAAAATATCTTTATTTCACTTTTAATTTTGAAATATATATTTGCTGAATGTGGAATCTAGGTTGTTTTTATTTTTGTTTTGAGCACTTCCATTGTTTCCTGGCTTTCATTGTCTTTGGTGAAAAGCCAACTATCATTTGCCTTTGTTCCCTTATATGTAAATATCTTTTTCCCCTTTAGCTGCTTTTCAGATTTGCTCTTTATCTTTTATTTTAATCACTTTGACTATGATGTGCTTAGTTGTGATTTTCTTTGTATATATCCTGCTTAAAGTTTGCTGAGTGTCTTAGAGCTGAGAGTGGATATCTTTCATTGTTTTTTTGTTTTTTTTTTCTTTCATTATTTTTATAGGTTCTTGGACATTATCTTTTCAAATATTTCTCCATCATCATTCTCACTGTCCTTCCAAGCCCATAATAACACATCCTCTCATGCAGGAACATGATATATCTTCATTTAGCTTTATTTTTAGGTACCTTTTAATAACATTTCGTAATTTTCTCCATAATGGTAATTGCACATATTTTGTTAGATTTATTCCAAGAAATGTGTGTGTAACATTCTTTGAAGTATAGTATATATACAGAAAAGTGTCAAATCAGAAAATCTATGGCCAGGTTAATTTTTAGAAAGTGAGTACTCCCACGAAGTCAGCCTCAGGTCAGGAAGCGTTTCAGCCCCTTGGATCCTCCTTGTGCTCCTCCTGGGGGCTGCCTTTAGCCTGACTGCTAAGTTACAGATTGGTTTTGTCTGTTTTTGAACTCTATATAAAGGGAATCATACAGTGTGTTCTTTCTTGTGTCTGGCTTCTTTTCCTATGCATTATACTTATGTATAGTTAATCCATGCTGTTGTGTATAGAAGGAGTTCATTCATTCTCATTTCTGTATAGGGATCCATTAAAGGAATGTACTATGTTTAGCCGTTTTACTACTGATGGACATTTGGGCTATTTTCGGGGTTTTTGTTTTGTTGCCATTATAAGTAATACTGCTCAAAATATTCTTGTGTTTGTATCTTTGGTGTGATATATATACATTTCTTGGGGGGTATATTACCTGAGGGTAGAATTGCCGTATCATAGTGTGTGGGCATATTGTGCTTCATTATATATGCCATAGAGTTTTCAGAAGTGGTTGTACCAGTTTATATTTCCATTAACACTTGTAAGAGTTACAGTTACTCTATTAAAAAGCATGGTTTCTAATAGAAAGAAAGAAGGGGGGAAAGGAAAGGAAACAAGGGGGAAGGGAAGAAAATAATAAAGCAGGGATTGGCAAATTGAAATACTTGATATTCTTTTAATTTTGCTCCTCTTCTTTATTTAACATCTTATTAAAAATATTTTTTATTTATTTATTTAAAATTTTTTATTGATTTTTAAAAAAAAATTACAGGAAAGAAACACAAACATTCTTAATATGTGATCATTCCATTCTACATATATAATCAGTAATTCATAATATCATCACATAGTTGCATATTCATCATCATGATCATTTCTTAGAACATTTGCATTAATTCAGAAAAAGAAATAAAAAGACAGCAGAAAAATAAAATGAAAACAGAAAAAAAACATACACACCATTATTAAAAATATTTTTATTTGAGGTATTACATATAGTAAAATGCCCAAATAATGAGTGTTCATAAAACTCAAGTTATCTTATTTATCTTCACATATATGCACTTGACTAACCACCACCCAGATCAAAATGTAGGACATTTCTAATGTCACAGAAAGCTGCCTTGTGCCCTTCTCGACTGGTCTCCTCCACCTCCTCTGAATAGCCACTATTCTAATTTCTTTCACCACAGATGAGTTTTGTCTGTCCTTGGACTTTGTGTAAGTGGAATCATACAGTATATATGTACTCTGATGTCTGGCTGTTTTTGCTCATTGTTATGTCTGAGATTCATCCGTGTTGTATGAAGCATTAGTTTGTTCTTTTTCTTCTGTGTAGAGTTCTGTTGTTTGAATATGCATGCCCACTTGGTTTATTCATTCTGCTGTTGATACGCATTTGTGTTGGTTGCAGTTTTGGATTATTATCAGTAAAGCTGACATACACAAACACTCTTATGTTTGTGGTTTTTTTCCTCATCCTTGTCTTCTAGTGAAAATTTGCACTCATTGCTCTTGGGTTTACACTTTAGAGTGGAAACACTGAATCATAGGGTACTTTGGTTAGTTTGATTTGCTGTTGCCGCACTGTTTTCCAGTGTGCTTGTTTCAATTTATACTACCATCAGCAATTATGAGAGTTCTGCTTCCATACCTCACCAACGTCTGGCATAGTTGGTGTTACTGATCTTTAGCATTCTGATGCTTGTGTCACAGTCTTTCGTTGTGGCTTTAATTTGCACTTGATGGGTAAAATTATCAAGCATCTCTTCAAATGTACACTGGCTATTCTTTTTATGATATCCCCATTTTTCTATTGAGATATTTGCCTTTTTCTTCTTGATTTATAGGTATGAGTTCTTTGTCATATATATATATTTATGGCACATATATATATATATGACACATCTTCTATTCTGTGACTTGCCTATGCACTCTCTTAATTGTGTCTTTTATTTAATAAAAGTTCTTTTAAATGTTGACAAATTGTTTTCCAAAGTGGCCAGGCTAATTTGCACTCCCACCAGACTTAAGGCTTTTTTTGGGTGGTTGATCTGGTGAGTATGAAATGTATGTATTTTTAAAAATACATTCATGTTAAAGAGTCACCTGAGTCTGTGATGTCTATAGTGGGGTAAAAAGCCAGCAATACCTTTCCTTCCCACAATATTTCCTACTCCTCAAGCTACCTCTTAGCTCTTTTCAGTCTGTTTCAGTATCTGTTTTGCGTGTTAGAGGCTTGCCTCAAAGTTGCTAGTGAAGGGCTTTTAAAAGCTCATTGGAAGCTCCAAATGCATCAGGAGCCCTTGTTGACTGTACTTCCTGGGGCCTGTTTGTGCTGGATCTTGGTGACCCCCGACCCCTGGCATCAGTACCATTATATTTTAGGCTGATTAGATTCTCCAGAGAAGACCCTCCCAATTCTTACCTGAGTTGGGGGTGGGGGTGGTGATTGCTTGTCCACATTCTGGGAACCAGGTGAGGAAGAAGATTTGGGGTACGGAGTTTCAGCAAGGACTTTTGTCCCTGTTTTATTATGGTAGTACTCTTGCCTCATGCTTCAGATGTTTGTGATGCGCCTAGCCAGTCTGTTTGACTGTGTCTTGAGATGAGCGGTCTTCTGTGGAAGTGGGAGAAAAGACGAAGGGCTCCCGTTCAATTTTTAAAAAATTTTTATTGGAGAAGTGTGTTTACAGAAAATTCATGCATAAAATACAGTTCTCGTATACCCCTGTTATTAACACCTTACATTAGTGTGGTACATTTGTTAAAATTCATGCAAGAACGTTTTTATAATTGTACTCATAACATATAGCCCATCATTTACAATAGGTTCATTATTTGTGTTGTACATTCCTATGGTTTTTAAAAATTTATTCTAGTAACATATATACAACCTAAAATTTCCCCTTTTAACCACATTCACAAAAATAATACAATGCTATTAATTTTTTTATTTTTGTTTAAATACCAAAAAAACACCAAATGCAAATATTCATAACTTTTGATCATTCCGTTCTACATATATAATCAGTAATTCACAATATCGTCACATAGTTGCATATTCATCATCATGATCATTTCTTGGAACATTTGCATCTATTCAGAGAAAGAAATAAAAAGAAAACAGAAAAAAATTCATACATACCATACCCCCCACCCTCCCTCACCAATCACCAGCAATTTCACTCTAAATTTATTTTAACATTTGTTCCCCTGATTATTCATCTTTATTCCATATGTTTTACTCATCTGTTGATAAGGTAGATAAAAGGAGCATCAGACACAAGGTTTTCACAATCACACAGTCACATTGTGAAAGCTATAACATTATACAGTCATCTTCAAGAAACATGGCTACTGGAACACAGCTCCACATTTTCAGACAGTTCCTTCCAGCCTCTCCACTACATCTTTTTTTTTTTCAGTCCCTTTAGTGACACTTTATTTCCTTTCTTTTTTTCAAATTATTTTGTTTTATTTTTTAAATACCAAAAAACACCAAACACAAACATTTCTATTTTGATCATTCCGTTCTATGTTTATAATCAGTAATTTACAATATCATCACATAGTTGCGTTTTCATCATCCTGATCATTTCTTGGAACATTTGCATCTATTCAGAAAAAGAAATAAAACGAAAACAGAAAAAGAAGTATACATACCAAACCCCATGCCCCTCCCTTTCATTGATCACTAGCATTTTTTAATTTATTAATTTAAAAAATTAACAACAAAAATATTAACATATCATTCCATTCTACAAATATAATCAGTAATTCTTAATATCATCACATAGTTGCATATTCATCATTTCTTAGAACATTTGCATCGATTTAGAAAAAGAAACAGAAAAGACAACAGAAAAAGAAATAAAACGATAACAGAAAAAAAGATTATACATACCATACCCTTTACCTCTCACTTTCATTTATCACTAGCATTTCAAACTAAATTTGTTCCCCCTGTTACTTATTTTTATTCCATATGTTCTACACGTCTGTCGACGAGGTAGATAAAAGGAGCATCGGACACAAGTTTTTTACAATCACACAGTCACATTGTGAAAGCTATATCATTATACAGTCATCTTCAAGAAACACGGCTACTGGAACACAGCTCTACATTTTCAGGCAGTTCCCTCCAGCCTCTCCATTACATCTTGGATAACAAGGTGATATCTACTTAATGCATAAGAATAACCTCTAGGATAACCTCAGGACTCTGTTTGGAATCTCTCAGCCATTGACACTTTGTCTCATTTCACTCTTCCCCCTTTTGATTGAGAAGGTTTTCTCAATCCCTTGATGCCGAGTCTCGGCTCATTCTAGGATTTCTGTCCCACATTGCCAGGAAGGTCCACACCCCTGGGAGTCATGTCCCACATAGACAGGGGGAGGGTGGTGAGTTTGCTTGTTGTGTTGGCTGGAGAGAGAGGCCACATCTGAGCCACAAAAGAGGTTCTCTTGGGGGTGACTCTTAGGCCTAATTTTAAGTAGGCTTGACCTAGCCTTTGTGGGGTTAAGTTTCATATGAACAAACCCCAAAAATTGGGGGCTCAGCCTGTAGCTTTGGTTGTCCACTCTGCTTGTGAGAATATCAAGAATTCAACTTGGGGAGGTTAAATTTTCCCCCGTTCTCACCATTCCCCAAAGGGGACTTTGCAAATACTTTTTTATTCATTGTTCAAATCACTCTGGGATTTATCGGGGCATCACTCTGGACA